>JABUQX010048420.1:0-31946 GCA_015478945.1 Trachelipus rathkii
AAAAAAAAAAAAAAAAATAGAATCATTGTTAAACATTTTAAAAATTAAAAAAGTTAGTAGATTCAATTTCAAATGTTAATTTTAGTTGTATTTTGAAATAAATTGTCTTAAATATAGTTAGGATAAAAACAAAGATATTTAAAAGACAGACCAAATTATTCCAATTACCCAATTTAGAAAGGAAATTTCGTAAATGATAAAGTTGCAAAGATTTTGCTTGACCAGTTTACTACGAGGCCTTGTCAGCTTTTTTTTATTGGGGAAAAATTCAACATTTGGTCGTACTTTTTAAAATAAATTTCTTTCTTCCCTGGGAAAAGGGAAATTTATGGGTTGGGTAGTATTTTTTCATTGATATTATTAATTTCAATTAATTTTTTAATTAAATTGGAAAATTGAAAAATTTAAAGGTTTTGAAAAATTACATTTTTAAAGGGCTTAAAAATATATAACAGACGAAGAAATATTTTGCGTTGCACAAATGAATATACAGTTATGCCCTTAAAAAAAAATTTCATTTCATTTTCTTAAAAAAGAGAACGATCTTTTAAGGCATAACTATATTTAATGCCGTAAAAAAAATTATATTATTAAAATTATTTAAAAAAAAAATTTCTTACTTTTTCAAAGATTTTAAATTCAAATTCAATCAAGTACCTCAGATATAGTGAAAGTTTATTTAATAACCAAATGAAAAAAGTGCAACTTATTCATATTTATTTTTCCAAGAAATGAAAAATTAGATTAAAAAAAAGTAAAATTAATAAATAAAAAACTAAAAAGCTCTTCATTTCAACAAAAAGCGAAAATCTGGAAATACGTGTTTATATTAAAAAAATTTGGTTTGAAATTTAAAAAATTGAGATTTTTTTGCTCATCAGTTTAAAGTTTTCACTCCCCGTATTTTTCCTAAGATCATCAAACCCGCGACCACCCTTAGATGGAAAAAAAAAAAAATCCTTTCTCAAAACTCCCCGGCTTCATATTTACGTCAAGCGATTTTGCCAAAAATTGGCAAAGGAAAACACCTATTTTTTATAATTAACGGAATTTTTTGGAAAAGTGTTAAATTAATGTATAAAAAAACGTTTGCGCTGCAACATGATTGCACTTGTTCCCTTTCATCGGGAGCACTTGGCAAAAACCAAAAAATTTTACCTTTCCTATTTCATTTGATGTTCTCAAAAGAAATGTTTGATTATATTGTTATTAAAACTTCTTATAAAATTAATAGCTTTAAACAAACAAGGACTATTCCACATAATTTGTGAAGACAATTGGTTTCACTCCATCAAATTTCTCCATTTATCGCAACGGTGAGGTTCAGGTGGTCATTATCCAAAGCAAAAAAGTATGAGAAGGGGAATTTTTCTTAAAACTTGAACGCGGCAATGTAATGGATTTTCTTACAAGATGCAAAATCTGGAATATGAAGGATTTTTTTGATTGATCCTAAAATTGGGACTCTTGGAAAAATTTAGATATCGGCTTTTGATTATCTTACCACTAAAATAATTTAAAAACCCAAAGTTTTTTTCAAGTAGAGAAGGAAAACCATTTAAACAGGCCTAGGATTTAAAAATTAAGGGGATTTCATAGAAAAAAAAAAATTGTTTTTTTTTCTTATCATTTAAAAGTTTCAACACCTCACGGGCCATGACCCCTATTCTAGGGGGGCAAAACTTTTTTTTTAAGGTTAATTTCTGGCCTAGGATCCAAAGGACTTAGGAGCGAACCCGGGGCCTGCCATGGGGGACTTCTTCTCTCTCTTCTTACGATTGAAGCCACTTCCTTTAGGCGGGCAAATTATTTTCCACGTGTGCTAGAAGAAAATGATGGTTTGGAGTCAAATTTTCCTTTGCTTCACAAGTTAACCGAAAAGAGATTTAGAAGTGATTTAATCGTGGACCATTAGCGGATCAACCCCTTTCCATGGGTTTTGGGCTTGGCAATTTTTAAAAGGAAAGAAAGGGAATCTTCCAAAAACGGGGGGACGATGGACAAAAAAAAATTTATGGATTACTTAAATTCCTTCTGAAATGTCCGTTTGGAACTGGCTTAAACTCACCTTTCCGCCCAACAAAACATGCCAATGGGAAAATCTTTTTAAGGAACTTGGCCGTTTGACCAAAAAAAATTGGTTTTAAATTGAAGTCAATTCCCAAAAAGGATTAACCGGTTCTTGGGGATAAAGAGAGGGAAAATTTACCCCAAAAGAAGGGGCTTGCAAGAAGAAAGCTTTCTGGAAAAAAACTATTGATTTTTTCAACTCCATTGCATACACGAACAGATTCAAGTGTTGCGTGTGAAACTAAACTTTCATTCCAAATTGTTGGAGACCATAAAAAAAAAAAAAGACTAAAGGAAGAGAAAATAATTGCATAAAGATTTTTAATAAATCTAGAGAGGAAAATGAAAATGATTTGATTTTTTATATTTTTTCAACATTTTCAAACTAATATTGTTATTAGGAAACAAGCCTAGGATCATCAGTTAAAATTTTATGTTTATTTAAAAAAATATTATAGATATTATAAAATTTGTGCAATAGGGAATAAAAGTGGCTCTTTGCCTTTTGCTAGATTGTAACCACCACCTAGTGACTTAGGATGCTTTATTATAGCTCGGCAACCTCACTTGGGGACCCGTCACGCCACTTTAATATAACTTCGCTATAAAATACTTCGCTGGTGGGGACCTGAGTCCCACCAAGCTTATGGGCCTCGCTTAAAAGCTGGCGGAAACCCATCCCCACCCCACTGGTAAGGGAAGGAAATGTTTTTCCTTCTTGTGAAGTGACGAAAGGTAAATCCTTATCTCTATATGACCTCGTATATGTAAATAAACCTCCCACTGTTTATTGTGGTTCGCTAAACTGGGGGAACCGTACACCCTTTATTGGGCTTCGGCGGCCTTGGGCCTGTGGGGACCCCTCCACCTTACTTATGATCGCTTTACCCTGTTTGAGGCTTCGTCCCCACGATTTGAAAAAGACTACTTGGGAAGTGCTAAGTCTTTTATATCCACTGGATCAAAAAAATTATTGGATTCCCAAAGTGTTTGAAGAGAATTATATTTGGGGATCGAGCTTTTTTGATAATAAGACACAACTTTAAAATTGGAGTAGTGGTTTATCCACCACACAAATAACCCCTCCTCTTTCCTGTTTTTCTATGATTTCTGAGTAGCCAAAATCAGTTCTTAAGGGGCACTTATTGGGTATTGTTTAAAGTTCAAGGACAAACCACAAAAGATTACAAACCGGGGACTCAAAAAAAAACCCGCCATTTAAAACTTTATAAACATTATTTTTTTTCTGTACCAAATTATAAACATTACTTTTATATATTTTCTTGGTATTTATATTTTAATTTTAAGAGGCACTTTTAACTTCCCGTGGGACGGGGATATAAATTAGGAAAAATTATTTTCCACATTTTCATTTCTCAATTTAAAAATATGGTTAATTTTAATTTTTAACTTATATTTTATTAGTGTTTTTAAAATATTATAAGTAGGGCGTATCAAATCTTTTTACTGTACATGTCAACGATTATGTAGTTTGCACTGATGTTATAAAGGCTTTAATGTTTATATATAGTTTTTAAATACTATTAAAGGACACCAAATTAGCAAACAAAAAGTGTCTGTAATCAATTACTATCCCATGAAGTAACAGCAAAAAGGGTTATATCTTTTGTATTTAAACATGATGAAACTTCGCATCGAAAAAGATAAAAGCACTCACGATCATGATGTAGGGAAACATACCGATCGGAAAAAGAATTCATAAATTTTTTTATTAATATTTCTTATATTTTTTTTTTTTTTTTTTTTTTTTTTTTTTAAGGTTCGGTTAAAAAGAAACAACTTCCTGAAATTTTCTAGTTGTATTGTTTTAGATATGATCCCAATAATAAACCAATAAATTTTTTTATTGCCAATTTATAATATAAAAAATTAATCATTGTTATTACATGCTCTATACCAAAAGAGTTATTTTAGGTCTCCCATCAAAACCAATTTGTCATATAAAATATTAATGGTCTTTCTGGGGAAAAATTGTCAAAAATGGATTTGTTGTTTTGAAATGCATAGAAAAATATGAATTCAGGCAAGAAAATCAATACAAAACTCAATATTAAAATAAAACAGTTACGCATGTAGTAATTAAAATAAAATAAAAGTGTTTTGCTAGAATAACATTTTTGAAAAACCAAATTTTTATATAACATATGGGCAAAAAGTTTTAATAATTAAAAAAAGTTAATAATTTTCGGAAAAAATAATTATAAATACGATTTATATTTTTATAGCTAAAATAATATAAGAAAATTGAATTCTTCTAATTTTATCTCTTGAAGTGAAAAGAAATTAGAAAATAATAACAAGTTATTATTATTTAATGATAAAAGAACGTCATCTCACCTTTTACCAACTTATAACATTTATATTCGAGATCTGCATCATCGATATATTTCAATACTTTTGGAAGATAAAAAGGATTACACAGCTGCAGTAGTCGCAAGATGGCAATCAGAGATTTTTTTTGCTTATCAGATATATCTCATTATCTTTTGTCTAACACTGCAGATATAGCATTCTTTTAATATTCTGCATTTAATGTTATGTTAATTTGAATCCCGCTAGTTAAGGTCTAAGCAATCGGGGCTACAGGGCATTTTTAAATTTTTTTAAAATTTTGATATTAAACTTTGTTTTTTGTTTTTAATATTATTTGCTTTCTTTTTATTTTTAAAACAAAACACAAGTGTAGGCTATGATAAGTTCAAAATGACATGAAATGTTTTGATTTGCATTACTCTGGGATTTTGCACCGCCCACTGATATATAATATATATAAATATAAATATATATATTATATATATATAATTAATATATTTTTTATATATATTATTATATATAATTATATAATAATATAATATATATAATATATATCTAAATATATATATATAATAATTGGCCCTGAGATTTGTTAACCCCAAAAAATGTATGACTGGCTTGACTTCTTACCCTAATGTTACCAAGTATGTAATTTACATTAAATTAAAAAACAATAATTTGGGCATTTCTTTATTTTTTTAAAACCCTCCAAAACCTTTTAGCTAAGTCAAAGGAGAAGCGCGTTTGTCACTGATGGAATATCTTTGAATATTATGATTTGTTTAATTTCAAATTGAAATTTGTTTGCCAAAAGATCTCAGTAACAATTATATATTATATATAATTTAATATAATTTTAGTATATTACTTATTATTAATTATCATTATAATTAATATAACTCTTCGATAAAATTTACTTTATACATATATAAAATATATTATATTATATATAAAATTAATTAGTTTACAAAATCTATAATTTATATATATATTATTAATATAATATTATATTAATATAATATATATATATATATATATTTATATTAATATATAATATTTTCATAAATATATTTATTATTATCGATTATATACTTTCTTATCTCCAAAGTATACCTTCAGTATCAGTACAATGTAAAAAGTTCCCTGTGTGGTGCAGATATGTGCTATTTGTATGATGTTAGCGTATTTTACATTTCTGGATTACCTGCGTAAATACGCGAGTATGAATGGTATATATTTGTTACGTATGTATGTTCAACGGATGGCCCCCAAAAAAAATATTCTTTTGGAAGGAAAAGGGCAATAAAATATCGTTATTTTACTATGATTTGATGTGTTGCCATGATGGAAGGGGAAAAACCTTCGCCAACATATTCCCTTAAATACTTGATTTATGTATTATGTTTCCAATATGTGGACCCACCAAGTTATAGTTATTGGTGGGAATATTTTTAATTCATTTATTGGAACTTTTCCAATGATCAGCGGTGACAAATAAAATCATCCCAGAAGGGCATCAAGGCGTATTATGGATGATGAATTAGCGTGGGACCCGCTTTTTATGGCAGTGGTCGATACATGATCCGAGGACATTATGATGGATCTTGTGTTGTTCCTTCCCGACCATGTTTAGCCATGTAGGACCCGTATTGATTGCTTGTGTGCTGTACCCATAGATTACATTTTGCCCATTATGGGGACCATTGGGAAATAATTATTTTAAGTCTTATGGAATTGTGGTGTATCTGATGACTATAATGCCTGGGGTGAATATTTAGTTAATTTGACCAAGAGTGGCCTTTTGGTTAGGGTGAATAGACTTTGTTGTCCACCTTTTTTTGTAGATTAGGGATCCTTCCGGAGGATTCCGGGGAAATTTTTTGACTGATTGGCGTTTTTCTCACCCTAAAAAATTGGAATACAAAAAAAGGCAAGATAAGGTAAATTTAAATATTTAAATTAAAAAAATAATTTTAAAAAATAAAATGATATAATAAAATAGAGAAAAAAATAATACATTTATTTAAATTAAGCCAAACTTTGTCTGTATACCCAATCATTCTTTTTTTTTTACAAATCAAAAATCCCATTTTTTTTTACAATTTTTGCCCGTGAAGAGAGGCCAAACGGTTTGCTTTATTAAATTTATTATTATAATCTTATTATTATTATTATATATATATATTATACCGAAGGATCTAATTAATCCTATTTATTATTTAAAAAGGAAAAATGAAGCCATAAATTTATTTTTATTAATTATTTTATTTATATTTTCAGATATTAATTACATTATTTTTATATGGATTTAAAGTAATTCTAAATAAATATTAATTTAAAAAAATGTATAAAGTATTATTATATCTGATAAAATATAATTTAATAATTAATATTTGTAAATTAATAAATAATAATTAATTAAAATTAATCAAAGATAGCTTAATAATAAATTATATTTAATAATCTAAATATTATAAAAATTGGAATAATATAATAATAATAATTAAATAATATCAAATAGTAATTAAAAAATATTTTATAAAAATATGTTATAATATTTTTTTTCTTTAACACATAAAATTATTTTCTCTCCCATAATTCTAACATAAATTGGTTTTTGTTGTATACTTACCTATCTTTGTATATGAACAATAAAGATTTAAATTATAAATTTTAACAGATCAGATTTAGTAAAGATGCACTTCATAATATATAATAATAATAAAAATAATTAAGATTAATTTTATAAATTAATAATTTTTTAATAGGTGATATTACCAATATAATTTGAAGAAGAAGAATTCTTCGAATACCTTATAAGACCTTAAAAGAATTAATAATAATAAAATGGTAATTATTAATAATTATACTTCTTTTTCAGGAAATATTATCAGTGAAGCAATTATATAAATAATAATTGAATTAATTTAATTAATAATTTAATAATTATAATAATTTAATTAATTATTAATTTTATTTATAATTTATGGCACTAAAATCAGTTTAAAGCTGACTTGGGTTTAAAGTATTCTGTAAGGCACTCTTCAGTGTGTTTACATAGACAAGATAATTGACTGGAGTCTGGATACTAGACTCGTATAGAATGAGTAGGCGACTAAATCATAATATTTAAATGAATTAATAATAATAGGTAGATAAATAAATTAAATAGATAATAAATAATAATAAATAAATAATAATTATAAAGGGAAAAATTGAAAGGTTTGCAAATATTTCCGATTTGATAAAAACCTCTGTTAGTGGTAAAGTAAACCAAATTAATTAATCTTTAAATAATATTACTTCAATTTTACATCGACGTGATGTATAATTTTAATACTATATTAAATAATTTATATTAGTTTTATAATTTAATTAAAGTAAATATTAGAAAAAAAAATAATTTCAGATGTCGCTGAAAGCGAGCTTATATTGACGCCGATCCCAAAATATCTTGACTATGAGAATGTTCTATCCTTTTAACTGTCGCATTTAACTATCTACAACACCTAAATACGTATAATACCTATTCACTGCTCAAATATAATATTGGTACAGTATAATTTAATCTCTCATACTTACATTATATTTAATTAACATGTCAAAGAATAATAAATTAATAATCAATAAAAGAAAAGATAAATAATAATTTTAAATAATAAAGTTGTTTAATATAATAAAATTTAAATATAATAAATTAAATAATATAAATTTGACTGATTTGATATGTTAGTAAGTTGTAGTGAGGATTGATAGGTGATCGCTATGAGATTGATTGGAATAGATATAAATGGATTTGAATGAATGGGAATCATTTTTGTAATTGACATAGGAATATTATCAAATATACAGAATATTAACTTTCTTCAAAATAATAAAATAGTATACAAAATTCCTTAATTAAATGTAAATAATTAATTAAATAAATTCTTCAGAAAATTTAGAAAGTGAGATTAAATTTTGAATAATTCCTTGCCGGCGTCTTCATATATAAATAATTAGTGTGGATTGTATAAGGATATTTTTTTTTCTGATTAAAGACTAATAGGGGGAAATAATAAAATTAAGAAGAATCAGTAATAATTTATAATCACTAAATAATTAAATAAGTTTTAATTATAAAAATGAAAATAATACAATAAATAAATAATAATATTTAATAATAATTGAGGGATGAATTTAGATGGGAATGTATGATGTATGTATTCGAATTTGGCATGATTGATTCGACTGAATGGGGATGATTGATTGGAATGAGGCGATTTGGTTTCTGATTGACGATGATATAATAATGAGAAAAATAATAATATAAATTTAATTAATATAAATAATAATATAATAAATTAATACATGTTATTATATTATTCTTTTGGAACTAATTCATAATAAAATAAAGGTAATCATAAAATAAATAAAAAATATAATAGCTAATAGATTTAATAAAATTAATTAAATTATATATATTTATAATATTTAAAATATTCTACTTCGAATTAACAATAACAATTACAATCACAATATAAATCATAATAATGATACTAATAATTAAATTAATAATTTTAAATGAAGATTATATACATATAAAGGATGAATAATTAATAAATAATAATAAAAATTATATAACTTAAGTTAATCCCAAAAACTGACAATAAATAGTATTTAATTCATTAATTATTGTTATTTTAATGATTTCGTTTTGACACTTTAGTTATCCTCGACATAATAACACTATATGCCGATGTTTAGAACCCGTTTGGCAAGCTTAAAAATTAAGGAAATAATATATTATATAATTAATTAAATTAACTTAATTAATAAACACTATAATAATTCACAAGTTTACATTGTTATTTCTAACGTATACCAAAAAAAAATATATTTTAATATAATTATAATTTATAAATAATTTATAAATAAATAAATAATTAAGAAATATAATTAATTTTTTACAATTTATTGAAATACACTCCCGTGCTTATATTACGAATTCGTGTAAGCAGGTGTTTATGAACCTGAAGAAAGTAATTATTATTGTCAAATATTATTTAGACATATTAAAAATTCAAGGTAATAGCTAATTAAAATACTAATTATCAAATGTATAATAAATTATAATATCTAAAAGAGAACAATAATTTTCCATCTGAAATATATATATTTGAATTAATAATATTTTAATTTAATAATAAATCCAAAATAAAAAAATAGATGAATTTAAAATAAATCGAAATTAAATTTAAAAACACTTAAAAAAATAAGTTAATTTAATTTAATAATAAAACTTAATGCTAAGTAATATAGTTAAAGGTGCAATTAACTACTAAAATTTTATAATTAAATTTCTATAATATTAATGATAATTAATAATTATTCAATTTACACTATCGCTGATTAATATTAATATTAAATAATTAATTATCCTAAAATACGATAATAATAGATTAATAAATGATGATGTTCTATTGAATCGATGATTTATGATGATTTGCAAGTGATGATTGGAAAATGAATTTTTGATGAATGATATGATTGAAGTGAGATGGGATTTAGTCAAATCGAAATAAAAATCCCATTGTACAAATGATGTGATGTAAAAATTAAATTTTGAATAAAACCAATTATAATCAAATGTTAGTAATATTTATTAGGCAATTTAATTCAATTAAATAATTTTAATAATTGAATCTTAATAATAAACTTAATAATAACAATAATGCTCATCACTCACCAATATTTATCTGTTTAATTAAATAATAATAAAAAGAGAAAGTACATTAATAATAATTTAATAAATTTAATTTAAATGGAGATGATGTTATTTGCGCATTTGAAATGTATTGATGTGATATGATGATTTGTATTGAGAATGTCGATCGATTTTGTATAATAAATGCTAAGAATTTGGCTAAAAATTAAAAAATTTAATTAAATTTAATCATTTTATCAATAATATTACATAATTTTGAAAATTTAATATATAATTTAAATTCAAGAAATAAGTATATTAAATATCATAAATTATATCATCTTATAAAGAACTTATAGTTTTATTCAAATTAATCAGTATGTAATGCATTCGTTAACAAACTATGTAAATAATAATATTGTATATTTCAAATGCGGTTTTAATCAAAGGTAAAGAAAAAAATTTTTTGTTCCGTGCTCTTTTTTACGTTTTCAAAGTAAGTTTAATAATGTAAAAGGTTCTGTTTGCATTTAAATATTTAGCAATAATACAGGTTTCGGGAATAAGGCAATTTGCCATTCGATCCCGCCTCCATTGGGCTTTAACCTTGGTGGGGAATGAAGGCTCCCCCCATTTGAATTGAAAGGTTTTCCGCCCATTTTGTTTTTCAGGATTATCAGAAATTAGGAAGGATATAAAAAGAAAATTGAATTTTCTTTTTGGCAAAAAATTTTTAAACAAAACCTTTTATTAATTTTATTTCAAGTTCTCCTAATTTCACTTTAATATCAGATATTTATATCTAATATATAGGATCTAAAATGTCTATAATTATACTAAAAAATAATATATATATATATAATATTAATTATCTTTTAATACAAAATCAACAAGTGAAATTTGTTTATCGAGATATATTACCTATTTAAAAAACTTTATATAATTATTATATATTATATTATTATTATTATTATATTTTTCTGTGTAAAAATATTCAAATATTATTATAACTAAAATATCTTTGGTATAAGAAATATTTATAATTGAAAGAGTAATATTTTAAAAATATAATTACTTTTCAATAACAAATTTAACTTTTGTAAAATAATTATATCAATAATGTACATTAAAATTAATATAAGTAAACTTTTATATACTTATAATTTTATTATAAATGTTAAAATAATAAAAAAATCTATTCACATATAATATAAATATTTTAATTAAAATACTGTATATAATTTATTATAAATTTATAATATCTTTTAGTACATTATTAAGTGAGCTGTAAGAAGATTTTAACTTATTTATTGTTATATTATTATTATATATTTATATTATTAATTAGAATTTTAACAAATTTAATTTTTTAGATTAGGCCCTATTTAGGAAGCGTGGATATAGTATAGGAAAAATGGTGACTTCAACAAAAAAAGAACCCACTGGAAATAAATTGTTAATAATGATTTATAATTATATATAAACGAAAATCACATCTTTTTCATTTATAAAGAAGCTTTTAAATTAAGATACTATTATATTTATTTTTATTGAAGAACTAAAAATAAAAAGTTATATTATTTATATACATTGTTAAGTAAAATGGTTGGATCGTGTCATTAATAGACTGCTTTAAAAAAGGATTAAATATTTTTATTTAGATCATTGTAATCCAACTAAGGAAAAAGTTTTTTTATAAATTTAAACATATTTTTCGTATTATTGTTTCTTTATTATTGGGTATCTAACGGAAAAATTTGAAAAAGCTAGCTTTGCTTTTAAGCCTTTATATTAATATAACTAAAAAATGAAAGAAAATAAATGTGTGATCTATTATGTTTTTTAGCTTTCACCAATATTATGATATAGGGATAATTCATTTGTACTCATTAGCTTATTATTAGCTGTTGTTTTATTTAATGTATTGTATTCGGTTGATATTCGTGTAGTTGCGATTTCGCGCTTTTAATAAATATTTTCGCGTCCATACTGTCGGGTTGTCTCCACAGTAAATGGGAAAATATAGGTGAAAAGTACAATTAAGCTTGAATAAAATTTCATAAATTTTTAGTAAAAGTATTAGTAATAATTTAAACATTATAGAGAGCAAAACTATAGAATTGAGACCTGTCAAAGGATTGTCGATTCTTATAAAAAAATTATCTGTAATATAATGATTAAGAGGCAGGAAAAAAATGCCTGAATTTAATATCTGAGGATAGTGACTTTTAATGCCAAAAAAGATATAAAAAATATTATCTTTGAAGTTTGATCTTTTAACTTCTTTTTAGTCAAAGTTATTATGATATCATTTTAATTAAAATAACCACATCCTTTTTTGTCACTAGTTGCTAAGATGAGGACTTCGTATAGTGAGTGTAACAGGTACTCTTTTAGCTTCCAAGTAGATACACTATTTACTAAATATCCTTTTCTTTTCATATGATAATATTTAATGGCAAAGAAAAAAAGAAAATTTACTGCATATTAAAAAATTATAATAGGACATAAATTGGAATTAATTATTATTTAGTTTACTAAAGCTTTGTCGTTAACAATATTTAAAATAAAATATAGAATTGTATTTATATTGGCGACAATTTGGAAAACAGAAATATTTTATATAATTATAGTACTAGTAGTATTTTAATTATAAATATCATTTTATATAAAATGTTTAATAAATAAATTATATATACGGTATATATAGTAATACTTAAATAAATAGAATAACTATACTTTGTTTTGATGAAATATTGTATTTATGACATTATTAGTATTAATATTAATTAATAATAATAATTTTGATAATATATAATTAAAATATGTGTATATATAAATTTTTTATATAATTTTTATAAATATTATTAGGAAAAAAAAAACAATGACGTAAAAGCTTTTTGACACGGAAAAAAAAATTACAAATTTTTTCTCAAATATATTGAAAATTAAAACCAAATAATATAATTGCTACGTATATTGCTTGTAGATTGGAGTATGAAGAAATTCAATTAAATTCCGATATAATAAATAATTGTGATAAATTACAAGTATTTTATCGATTCAATGGAATTCAATAAATTGATTTTGAATATTTTTTTGAAATTTAATTATTCAACAGGAATTAAAATTACAGTAAAAGGAGAAAGATCCAATTGAAAAGAAAAGATTACAAAAAATAGAATTTATTAGATATAATGAGTTAATAATGCTACTGTTAAATTGTTCATACAAGAATAAAAATGTAATAATTTTATCTTATTTAAAAGGGGCTACTAATTGCAGCATAGTATTTTTTGTGTCTTTAAATTAGGCTTCTACAATCAAACAATTATAATTTTTATTTACATTGATGTAAAATATTCAAAACATGATGAACACATGTAAGTCAATTCTCAAAACTGCTTTGCTGATTGGGTAGAATACTTTTGAGGGCTTTTGGCCTTGAAAAATATTATAAGTAATTTAGTTATCTTATTTATATTTTTTCCCTTTTTTCCTGCAAAATTTTCAAGGGAAAAGTTTTTTAATTTTTATTTCACTTTAATCGATATTTTAACCCTTTCTCAATTTTCAATTTTTTTTATCAATCTCAATTTCACAATTTATTTTCTTTTAATAATTTTAAACTTATTCATAATTTCAACTTAATTTTATATTTTACTAAGTTTAAACTAATCTAAAATTGCCTTATTTTTAATAAATATTTTAACTGAATAACTTATTTAACTTAAATACCTTTAAAACGAAAATGTAAATGAAATTTTAAACTTTTTAATCTAAACCTTAAACGCCAGTTTGAATCCTATAAAAACATAAATTTAGAAATATTTAAAAAAAAACTGCTAAATTTTAATTTTTTAATCATAATTTAAATTTGTAATGATTAAAAAATTTATAAATTAAAGGAGTTGCATTCCTTTTGTATCTGTCCAAGATCTTCGTAGGAAGAGTTTTCCAAAATTTATTTTATTCTTTTCAGTTATTTTTTGTGATTGGTTAATTAAACAATAGTTTTTTTTAATTAAACTATTTAAATAAGTATGTATGCATAATTATGTAAAAGTTTCTTTTCCAATCTACATTATTATTTTTTATTTATATTAGATATTTTCTATCATTATTTATTTATTTTATTTGTATTATTTTATTATTATTAATTATTATTTATTTATATTATTATTATTATTTTATATATTATTATTTATTATTTATATTAATATGTAAACAAAATGAGGAATTTTAATATAATAATATTTGATGTATTTATTTATCCAAGGAAATTAAATTAATCATAACCATTATTATTATTTATTTACAAAAGAGGAAAATAATTAATAATAATGATAATTTTAAATTTAATAATTAGTAATAATAATAATAATAATAAAAATAATGATAATTTAATAAAGAATAATTTAAAAAGTTGATAATAATTAATAAGATAAATAGTATTTAATAAAAAAAAATATTAATAATAATAAAATATTAAATAATATTAATTTTTAATAAATTAATAATTAATATACTAATAAAAATTATTTATTAATAATAATGTAAAATTATTAGAAACCTTTTTTATTTATCTTTTTTTATTTACCTTTTTCCACTCTGACTTATGATGCCCTCTTGTGTTGCCGTTTTGATCCGAAAACCGGGGGTCCCGTTTGTAACCCTTTGGGACTCTTTGTAATCCTTGAAGGTATGACCCGGCAACGTAGATTGCTTCAGTGTAGATCCCCCGTCTTCTTTGGTTTGTAATCCCGAAAAAAAACCCCTGCGAAAAAAAATTATTATTTATATTATTATTATTATTTTTTTATTATATATTTATTATTATTTATTATTTTTATTTATATAATTTATTATTATATTATATATATTCATTATTATATTGTTTGCTATTTTATTATTATTATAATTTATTTATATTTATTATTAGTTATAGATATTAATTAATAATCTATTATTATTTTTATTATATATTATTTATTTTATATTATATTATTTTATTATTATATTATATTATTATTAGTAGTCAGTTATGAGTAGTAGTAGTAACGTAGTAGTTCAGAAAAAGTAATTAGAGTAGTGTAGTAGTAGTAAGAGGCAGGTAATAGATGAGCAAGTAAGTATAGTAGTCGGTAGTGTAATAGAGTAGTTAGTAGTAGGTATAAAGTAGCAGAAGAGAATGACAGTAGTATTTACCAATAGTATCGTATCAACCAGTAAGAAGCACTGGTATAGCTTAGCTGTGATTTTTTAGCTGTTTGCAGGTTTAATGTTTGTATTAATTAGTAGAAGTAAGGTAGTAGTAAGTAACTTTCACTTCTGCAAGATATCCTTTGTATGGATGATTGATTCAGCAACCTTAATTGGTTGAAACATCCGCCATATTTTGCCACCCTTTTGGAAGCCCACGCCGTGGGCTGATGTTTTGGTGGGCCCCTTTCCCTTTGTTGATGGTTTATGGCACCACCTTATGGAAAAAGGCCTTTTCAAAAAATTATTATATATTATGCTCTTCCAAAGGTTGTATTGTTTTCTTCTATTAATTTTAACAAATATTATGTTATTTTATATTATTATATATATATTTTATTTATATTTTTATCATTTTATTTGTCTTTCTATTATTATATTATTAATTTTATTATTATTTAATTATTATTATTATTTATATTATATATTAATTATTAATTATTATCATATTTAATATATAAAATAAATATTATATATTTATATATATATATATAAATTAATACTAATATATATTAATTATAATATTATATAATAATAATAATATATATGATAAATCATTATATAATATAATATATACTGAATATATATTATATATATATTAATATTATATATAATATATAGTTAATATAATATATTATATATATAATAAATATAATATATTTATAATAATAATATATAAATATTTAATATATATATATAATATATATATATATAATATGATATAATATATTTTAATCCATTTTCAATATATTAAATAATTATATTTTATTCCATTATGGAGGATACCACTTTTGATTTAAATATATAATATATTAAATATAATATTAAATTTTATTAATATATAAATATATATATTATATATATTATATATATATTAATATTAATATTAATTAATATATTAATATTAATTATATACTTATATAATATATAATGATAACAAGGTTATATTAAGTAATAGTATTATGTTGTTCAGAAATAATTATCTACCTTGTTATAGTGTTCTGAATATGCTCTTTTTCTTTTTCCAGACCACCGAGTTAATTTTTAAAATTAGTTATTTCTTAAATATATAAAAAAGATGTTATCAATAACAATAATTTCAATAAGCTAATTTATATGTAGTATAAAACAGACGTTATTTAAGATATATAAACACGAGGTGACTATACATAAAAGGTTCATGTGCTCACTTACCTTAATGTGAATTAAACAAGAATCAACCAATAGAGGTGTATATGTCAAAACCTCAGTCTAAAGAACTGATGGTAGCAATTACATTATTAGTCCATACTCAATTTTATTATTTTTCATGAGTAACTTATTCGAGACAAGACCTATTATATATTCATGAACAATCTTGGTTCAGTTATACTTATTATTTTAATAGTATATAATGGTGCATTTTGTTTAAAAATTAAACTACAAATTTATATATATTCATACCGATTCTTGTAATTTCAAAGTAATAATTTATTGTACTGTTTAATTATTTTATTATCATCTCATCACATCGGTCACATATATATCCTTTGGAACAAAATACAGGTAATTTAAAATATTAAATATATTTCTATAATATTTCTTATTAGCATAATAATATATAATAATTAATATTAATAATTATAAATAATAATTAAATAATTAATAATAAATTAATAAAATTAAATAATTAATAAATTTTAGGATAATATTCTGTAAGCTTTAAAGCTACTATCATAGGCTTACTACTACCTAAATAAGGTTCTTTCAATAGTTGCATACCTATCTTACATATCCATATATATATATAATATATATATTATAAATATATAATAATAATATATAGTATATATTAAGTATTGTTATCATAGTTAATATATTTTACACATCTTATTATATATAAATAACTATAATTATAATAATTATATATTAATATTATATACTTAATTTATTATATATATATATAATTTATAATATATTACCGTATTAATAATATATATATATTTATATATTAGTATATATATATAATTATATATATATATATATATATATATAGTAGTAGGTATATATAAAATATATATAATATATAATATAATATATATAATATATATATATATATATATATTAATATATATAATTATTATTAATATATATATAATATATTATATATATATATTATATATTATATATATATATATATATATATATATTATTATATATAATATATATAAATATAGTATAATTAATATATATATTAATAATGATAATATAATATAAATATTATATGATATATATTAATATAAATATAATATAATATATTAATATATTATTATATAATATAATAATATAATAATTATATATATTATTATATTATATATATTATAATATATTAAGTTATACTTATGTAAAGTGTATTGCGTATATTAATGTGGGTTATTAGAATATATATTATATATCACGATTATATGAATATTTTGCCTGATGGGATCTAAGATGTACGTACTAACGAGATAAGTGAGATCCTTAAATGTACGAAAGAATAATTAATTTATATAAAAATTTCTCTCTCTCTCTATACTCTCTCTCTTCATCTCTCTATAATATTATATTAATATAAATATTAATTATATATATATATATTATATTGATTAATATATATATAATATATTATATATATAGTTAGTATATATATATTATATTATTAAATATAGTATAATATATATATATAATATATTATAATATATATATATATATAGTATCAATAATATATATTATGTGTAAACTACTAAAGACTAAATAATACATAAATGTATATTTAAAGCTCAATATAATAGTTTCACATTTATTTGATAATATATATATATACTATATATATTACATTCATTATATTTATAATATTCATTTAATACTTTCATATTGTAAAATTGATATGTTTAATTTATAGGAGTTATAGATAATATTATAATTAATAATATATATTATTATAACTTAATATTACTAATTATTAATATTAGTAATAAATCAATATTATTTTTAAAGGATGATTTTACTTAATTCATAATATAAGTTAACAGGAAATTGTTATATAATTAAAGATAATATATAAAAAATTATATAAATATATATTAATATATAAGGACTCATAAATTTAGAACAAGGAGTAGGTCAGGGAGGTTCAACTCTCTCAAAAATATTATATAGCTCGAGATCAAATTTAATTTGAATATTTACACATATATATACATGCATAACAATGTCTTAAGAAATTATTTATCTAGTTGATATAAATAATATGGTAGTTTAATTTAAAAATATAATACAATTATATAGAATAATTAATAAAATAATATAATAATATATTAAAAAAATATAGATATAATTAAATATAAAATAATCATTATAGTTATATATTCAATGAAAATAGTATAATTAAAGTACAACATTATATTATATGAGAATACATGCAAAATATTCAATATTTTTTTGGTCCATATACATAGTGCATTAGGTCATAGTGAGTCTTCTTAGCTCTGCACTTGCGAGGAATAACAATTGAATATAAATATTAATTAAATATGATCTACCAGTGGTAAGACTTAAATAGAGATTTAAGGTATATACCCATATCACGTTTTCTCGCGATTGATGCTCAGTGAGAAAGGATTTAGTATAGATCATACATAACACTCTCACAAATATAGGGAATAATGATGGAAGCTTAATAACAATGAATTATACAAAACATATAAGTAGAGAGAGGTGCGAGTCTGAAACTCGGATGTCTATTCTCTCTCTGTCATGCCTATATATTTTTCTTTGCTATACGATTTACGCATTCCTTCTATATTAAACTAAAGTGGTTTCTTCATTATAATCCCATGGTATTTGGATATCTGTATATGGCGTGCACCATTTTTTCTTCTTGGGCCATTCAATGGACATTTTAGAGAAGCATAGCTCGAAATATCCTAGCATCGACAATTATAATGTCCTTGTGTAGCTATTCTCTTTTAATTAAGCAAAAATTTATATGTCAAAGGCAGAGTGAGGTGTGGCAAAATTCATCGATTCTGCCGTGTGACTACCCGTTGCTAGAGACTATTTCTTGAACAAATCCAAATCTCTAGGAACTCAAAATGACTTAAGTATGGAGTCGCACGGTAAATTACCACTCTCTTACGACGAGAACACTAATGCTGCCTGCACTCTGCTCGTCCATATAGAAAGTCTCGACATAAGCCTACCTATGAGAATCTGCCACTCAACTGATGCAAATGCTATTTCAAATCTCTAGCAACTTCTGTAAATCTGCCTTTCTGCATCCTGTGCTCTCTTATCTACACATGTGAGAAATGTGTGATATAGACTAAATATTCTTCGCACAACTCGAAGAGCGTGTATCATAATATCTCTTCAGAGCTCTCGGCTGCAACTTATATATCTTCTCTATGGTCTCTCAAACTAGCAACTTTCCCTTTCCCTCTCAAGTGTATGGAGAGCTTCCTTTCCTAGTATTCCTAATCCTAAAAATCTCCTAAAATATAAATGTGTAATTTGATAGGAAGCCGATCTGATCCTTCAAACTATTCCCTGAATATGCTACTCACTGATAGTTCTCATCTAAAAGTGAATCTTTGACAACCACTTGCTTTCAAATCATACTTATACATTTTAGATATACTATGATGTGTAAACTCAACTCGATATACGACTGTAGAGGTACCTACGTCTAGTTTTATGCACTGATTAGAGATTTCTACTGAGTTCATAGGGACAGTAATATACAAGTGTCCTGTATCCTACTGATTTATTGGTTTTTCGCTCTTATAAGAACTAACGGAGGAGACTTGTAAGGTGGTGTAGTGCTTGAACTTAATATTAATACAATAGCTATTTGATCCGAGTAATGGCACGCGTCTCTTACTGCTATCTCCAAGACTCCCCTACCTTTGAGGTTTTCCTCCTTCTCTGTGCCTTACTTTATAAATATCTAGTTCTATTTCTTTCAAATCGACTCAATAATCGGCTTTGGATTTAGATGGAGGGATGCGACTTCTTTCTTTATCTGTCAATAGTGGTATTTATGTTCCTCAGGGTTCGTCTTATCTCCTAATACTTACTCTCGACTACTTATTCAGTTTAATGATTATACTATCTTCTACTGCCACCAGTCTAAATCTATCCACCGTATTTTCGATTGACTTCAGACTCTGTCATTCAATTAAAGCATATCAATTATCTTCTCACTTATTATTATAACTCTGAATGAGCCTCCGTCTTAATCATATTGTTTGTGCCTCGCTGTTAATTTTATTAATGTAATAGAATATAAAACATATTGCTCATAATTCACATTCATAATGTGTAAATAAACTACATTTTACAAATCTCCTTCTTCCAAAATTACCTATCTAACTTTCCTGTCTCTTTCGACGGTTCTGTCGTCTCTCCTGATTGACAATATAAAAACATCCTTTCGCTCTATAATCCCCTGAACAATATAAATGTTGTTTGGAGAACATATACACATCACAACGTTGCTTAGAGCTAGTGACCTCAAAGATAACTGGAAGTTCTTTGTATTAGATCTGTGATAGAGACTTTTCTACCTTTTCTCAGTATATGCTCCTGAGCATATTAATACTAAAGGTTCTCATCGGCATGTATGGTATATAAGTACTGTCTCTCATATCTGGTATATAGGTTAGGGGGGGTAGGGGCTCTTGGTTATTTCACCTCGGCGTTACGCTCGATACTTATGGAATAGTATTTCGAGTGCATATATTAGTTGCATAACTAGAATATAAGTTCTAACTTGTAACTAAAATACTTTTTGATATACTTATGAGTCTCAGTCACTTGACCCTCTATCTTTGCGAGGCGATGTTGGTGCTTTATCTTCTGATTTCCATATAAGGTTACTGCTCACGCTCATGGTCTCTATATGGCAAATCATGAGAATGTACTTCGATTACGGTGACATAGAAATACTTTATCTTACTCGCGTTACCACCAAGTTAACGAACGCTTTACGTAGACAACTAATATATTATAAGGTTATACATGATTATCCTGCGCACGTATGTTTTAATTGTGATGATCATTATATATGGATAAATCTCTAGTGTTTAAAGTTATGACTCGTGGTTCACTGACTCCCCTCTCCTGTGTCCCAGCCACCTTCTGTTTTTCTCATTGGATTAATTATCTCAATACATTCTCTTATATTAGCGGATCAAGAAAAATTATTACAACATTTAAGAAAACCTAGACGTCTGTTATCTACAATATATATATAGACGCAAATTTGCGTAAATTAAGTAGTGAGTGTGATACATAATATATGAGTAGAATTTCATAACACCCACCTCATTGAATTAATAGGGGTTCTTGCCGTAAGATAAAAAGTGATTAAATTAAATTTTTAAATGTTTAATAAATACATATAAATTTATGTAAGTGTATGTTGTTATAGATACAACTGTGTAAAAAAAAATAGAATCCTCTCGCATGGAGGCAGAGATATGTGTGAATGAACTGTAATACTCTAACTATTCACTCCCCAAAGACATACAATAACTTGCATTAATTTGCCAGAATTTAATCGTAATACTCTCTTTTTCAATACTTATATTCCTCTTCAGCCATGGGATCCTATGTTAAGGCTAAAGGACGCACGTTACATAATTCTATTAAACCCGCGTGTTCAAAACTAATAAGATTATATAACTAAACTTCTTAGAAACATATCTTTAGTACATACTAAAACACGACATCAACAAAATAATCTACCATTTAGAGCTCTCTCGTACTCTTACAACTTCAACTTTCAAACTCATGACGATTTTATACCGTAAATAAATCTACTATACCTTATATCTCCCCTCCTCATTCCATCCTTCCATCAAATCACAACAACATAATAAACCACATTATCCACATCATGACACACACTACCTACTACATTTTCACCAGTTTTCCTCCTCTACTATCGTTTGTATTCCAGCTACAGAGAATTAACAAATCAACAATTTGTCGCCTTCTATCTGGCGTATTAAATAACATCACTCGAGCGCTCGTATGAGCCTAATTACTCACTAACAGTATAATATTCCCTTGGACACATATTCAGAGTAATATCAGAATTTTCAATAACTGAGTATATACCATTTGTCGCGAAAGAGAGAAATAAGAAGAGGGCGCTAAATAACATGCTGTGCTCCACGACCTTCTCGAGCATGCATTAGTATTTCCTGGCATTAAGAGATACATGGATAATGTCTAGCAGCTAACTATACCATCTTATCTTCCGTCCCTTCTGTGATAGCTACGCATATTACTTAACGTACCACGGGCTATGGAGGACTATACTCGATGTTGGGCCAAAATTTTTTTCACCTACACCGAATTGAGGAACCAATTATACGGCAGCCAGGATGATCTGGGATGTACTGTGCGTAAAGACTTGTATGTTGACCTAGAAAGTATTGGTGAGTGTGATACTTTATATCACTATGTGTATATGGATTACTGTTTGTCGCACAAACGGGCGAGGACTTGCATGAGTGTGGAATAATGAATATCGAGGACAAAACGCGTTAAGGGTCGTGATAACAATTAATAAGGCATCTGGGATTACTATGTGTTTTAATCTGCTACATTACTCCATAAGCAAAATAATGGTGCTAAATATGTATAAAGTATATTAATATGTTATATTATTTAAATATTTAAATATAATTTTATATATAATGTTATTAAGTGTAATTATGATAGTAAATAATATAATATTAGATGTAATAGATATTTATTACATTATGTTAATAAACATTAGTATATATAATATTATATAATTATATTAATAATATATATATTAATATTTAATGATTAAATTAAAGTATTAATATTATTATAATATATATATTGATATAAGTATTAATAATATAAATATATAATATATTAGTTTTATATATAGTATATCATATTTGTGACTATATATAATAAATAATACTTAAATTATATATTAGATTAATAAAGTATATGATCATTAAACTTATATACAAACTATATATGTATATAAAAAATTAGTGATTAATAGTTTATAATAATTATTATTTAATATATATTAATAATATATATATAGGGCGACAAATACCATGTAGTATTATCATAGTATATTATATATATAATTATATATATTTATATATATATATATATTATTTATATGTATTATATAAGTATTTTAATATATATATAGTATAATATATAGTGTATATATATATATATATACTGATACTGACTCTTATAATAATAATTATCAGAGATGGGGAGTCTGTATGTGAGAGAATAAATATAGATACAATTACTTCCGGAACATCACTGAACTCCCAGAGTCATTTTAATAAACAACGGGAGCTTACTCTGGACTCTCCAGCTTTTAGCTCCGATTTATTAGATATAACTAAGTAGATTAGCTCGCACGGACATACCAGATAGATCATCCGCAATGGTAATAATGGAAACGCTTGAGATGGAATGATAATTCTTACTCCTCACGCACATATTTAGTTATTGAAACGCTTGGTTAGTCTATGTACTTTATGATGCTATCTAGAATTAAAACGATTTGAAAATACCTCATAATTTAGAGACTTATTACAGGATAAATCTTATAATTCTTTAATAATAATATAATATTTACACTTCTTAACAAAAAATAAGCATCGTGTACTTATTATCGGTTGGAGTGTGCGCTGTTACTCCATCATTATATCTACATGAACTACACATCCGAAAAAAGCTTTAAAATCTGATACCATGGACAATTAATAATAATATAATATATATACCAATTTGCTGATTATATATTGATAGGTGTTAATGAATAAATAATTATTGCGCTAATATTTTCGATCAACGCATTCGAAGTATATAATATATTTAAGTGAAATGAAAGTATTAAAATTAACTATTGGCTTATGAATAATTACGATAATAATAGCACATGATAATAAATTATTATATTATTTATTATTTATTTATTATATAATTTTATATATTTTATTAGTTATTTATTGAATTATTAATAATTATACTATTAATTTATAATTATATAATAATATATTCATATATATTATGACACTTAATGAATGAAATATAATATAACTAATAAATAACACACAAATTGAAATTAACTGCAATATTATCTTAATTACCTTTTCACAATATATTAAAGTAATAAATATATATTATTATTATATTATTATTTATTTTAATGCAATTGTTTCCATTATTATCACCTAGTGAAAAGGAAAAATACACTTTTGCTAGTTGAAACTGCTTGATATAATAATATTAATAATATTAATGTATTCAACTTTAGATAGCATCATTTTCTTAATTTTACTTCCAGACGATAGTTATAATAATTAATATTAATAATATTAATTAAATATTAATATTAATATTTTAATATATGATTATTATGTATTATAATTAATAATAATTAATTAATTATTAATATGTAAATAATTAATAATGATAATATAATAATAATAATAAATAATAAGAATTATAATAATAATGGAATTTAACTATTATAATAATAATAAATAATTAATATATATATTATTATTAATATTAATAATATATATTAATATTAATAATAAATATATATTTAAATTACTTGGGGTAATTAATTATATATAATTATATATATAATAGTATTATGCGTTATATACTCATGCGGACTAGCACTATTAGTATATATAGTTATTACTACTGTTAATCATGTAGGCGTGGTAATATATATATATATATTAATATATATTAATATATTATTATATATTATTATAATATGTATATATATTATATAAGTATATAGGTGTAGTATGGTTGCTGTGTAAATGTGGGTGTGAAAATTCCAGTTTTATAAACTCCACAAATATTCGTCAGCTATATACCTTAATCTTCTAAATTAAACGTACAGCAGCTACCGGGAGAAGAAATATTCGCAAGGCATTCATCATGGAAAGTGCCTTCCAAATTTAGTTAGCTGATTATAGTGCTGAGAAAATGTTAAAAACAGAAAAAAAAAAAAAACAAAAAAATTAATTAATCTTCACAAAAACTACATTTAGCATACAGCGTTAATTAAGGATATATCAATTTGTGAGTGCTCTTGAGTAAGAATTTTAGATGGAAACTGTAGTCAAATAAAAAAATCAAAATTAAACTTATGACTATATTATAATATATTATATGATAATATGATTAGAGAGGCCTGTTTAGAGACCTTTATTATTGGTTTACTCGATTTAAAAATTAAATAGATAAATCACTACCAAGTTAGCTTACTTTTTTTTTAATTAAAGATACCCAATAGTGATATATTACCGCACTAGATGTAGCAGAGTTGATGGATCGTCTCCTCAGGCCTTATCCGGGGAACTACGGGGTAGGACTTAATTTCCCCCCCTTACCGGAGAGTTCTTCCGGAACCCCTTGACTCTTTTAGGTATTTGGGTATTTATATTGATCGCGGGGTTCTATCCGCCCCTTCCCCTTACGGGTATGGTAAACGTCACCCTTACTCCTGTGATTCCCCGTGGCTCCGAGCCCTCCATATCATTAGCCGTACGAATAATAATAAATTTGTAATAATATTATTTACAATATTATAATATTATTATTTATCAGTAATTAATATTTTTTAGTATTACTATTATCGCTAGTGTGTCCTTACTGTTCTCCTTTAATATAATAAAAGAACAAATCCTATTCTTGCATTATTATTAATAATTTATTATTTATTTTATTTTATTTTTTATTTTTATTTTTACATTTGACATCATCACATCCACTGACTGCTATAAGGCATATTCCTCAAAAATGCTAACTTCACTCTTTCGCTGTAGCTATTATTGTAGTATTTTTTAGATTTTTGGTTTTTATTTTTTATTTATTTTTACAGTTATCTCTCAATAAATCAATTATTGCGCGTTTACTCCAGATCATACAATTGTTATATTGTTGTTTACCTCTTAAATTTGTACGTTCTTGATCTATCTGGTTTGAAATTCTATCTTTATTTTAAAACTTATATATCTTTTTGAAATTATATCTATCTAATCTTTAAACTTCTATCAATCTTAATGTAATTATTTATTATATATATTATATTAATTATATATATATTATTTAATATTATATTATATAATATATATATAATTATATATATTATAATATATTAATTAATATTATATTCTTTTCTGTATATTATTATTCTGTATTAATTGTCATTTTAACTTTAGAACTAGGATTAGCAGACCATTTCGAGTCGGAGCGGTGTGGTCCGGTGCGAGTGCTTGATAATATAACATATTGATAATGTTATCAAAAGAGTTATGTTCTTTATATATTGATATTATTTAATATATATAAGTAAAGGAGATATATTTATTTTATTATATATTATTTATATTATAATTTAATTTTAGAATTATAATGTTAGAATAAATAAATGGGAGTCAAAATAAAACTTTATAATTTAATAAATGTATTTTATTTAAGTATATATATATATAATGTATAATATTATAATTATTATAATTATTATTTAATTATATATTTTTAATTATTATATATACTAATATATAAATTATTATATATAATTATATTAGATTATTATATATTAGTATATTTATAATTAATTTAGTATTATTATTATAATATTTATATATTAATATTTTATATTATATTATTGTAATGTTATATTTAAGGTATCAATAATGATTTTACTTAACGTCCACATGGGACGGTGAGCTCTGATATCAAAAAAAAATATAATTATGACTACTGTAGCACTATGATATTTGAGTTGAAAACTGTATCGACGTCGAATGATTTCGAGTTGGTTTTTTTTTTTTTTTTTTATACCTTATTGTTCTGTTAGATGATTGGGAAATAGGGTTTATGGTATATGGTATTATTAGTCTAGCGTTCATAGTCATGTTCAGGATTGCAATAGAGAATAAAAATAAATTCATATTTCGACCTCTAAAATTAACATATTCTTAGTATGTGTTTTCATAAGAAGGTTCTTAATCCTGGGTGAAAAAGATTTTTTTTAATGTGTATCCTCGAGCTCCTCTCGTTCCCGTGTTGCGATGGGGCGTTAAGTAACTTTTTGACTTATAGAATAATTATTCGGGTACAAGATGATTTAATATTTATTTTACTATAGTATATAGATTTATTTAAATAAAGTGCTAAGTACCGCATAAATAATTATTAAATATTTTATAATAAATTGTAATACTTAACTGGTCCCCTTCTAAAGTATACGTAGTAATATATATATCATTAGTGAGCTCCTAGAAGAAGACCACAAAAATCCAGTGTCTCTCCAAGAGAACTTACAACAGCTACCGTGCTGGAAATGAATACATTGCTGGAATGATAGTTCGAAATTTTACTTATAATATTATATAGTGTCGGAAGTTTTAGGCTATAGTTTAAAAAATAAATAAAGAATTACAAAATTAAAAAATAAAAAAAAATAAAAAAATATAAATTTATAATCATAAAAAACCATACGAATATACAGGTGAAAGGAATACATTTGGAATACCCTATTAAGCGTAAAATAATAAATATAGGATAGGGAAAAATGTAAAAAGAAAATAAAAATAAAAAATAATGGTATTCTCTCATACCCAATATGGTTAATAAAAAAGAATAATATGAATTAAGATGATGAGAGCCTATTAGATGATGCCTCCCTCTATAATAGGAATAATACTCGCTCTCAGAGCATAAATGAGGCTTACTTAATATAATATTAGCATATCTTTTTTTCAAACTCAAAAAAGAGAAGGTACCCTAAAAGGGAGGATTACCTACCGCAACCTAATTACGGTGGCAGGAACGGAGATCTGCGTGCGGCCCTATCACAAGGGGAACGCTGTACAAAAAGAGTTGAAAAGTGTGCGGTGAGGACTTATTAATATAGCGCCTACCCATCCGCGAAAGGGACGCCGGCTCTCGCCGCCACCCAGGCTCTTGGTAGTAGGTTCTGTGGTGGCGCGCTGAAGTGATCGTAGTCGCTGGTGCGCTTCCCTCCGCGGACGCGCTTTGCGCCCGTCCCGCGGCGAATGGCAAAGTATTGTGAAAACGTCCCACACCCCGCCTTTGGATAGTGTCTGGGCACAGTGGAGATGGAAGCGGCACCGGAGTGACTGCCAGGGTCTCGAGCGCGCCCCTAAAAATTTCGAGCGTAAGCAACACTATAACAGAAGAACTGGACTTAAATACAACCAAACTGCACGTGTATATAACCTTTTTATACAATAAAAGTTATTATATGTTATAATATAGTTAATGTGTATGTGTATGTGTATGTGTATGTGTGTGTGTACTTAAATATATATGCTTAACGACAACATTACTAAAATCCATTTTTTCACCACAATGATCAATAAAAAGCTATAAAACATAATAAATTTATACATTCCTCATCAAATGTTACCACACTGCCCCACCAACTATACACAAAATCTTACACCCAGGTCAAACCTCCTGAACCTCATAATGGGAGGAGATTTCAACGTCCATCACCCAACATGGTATAAAGACCAAAACGAAGGCCATAGAGGAACCCACATAATATCAAATTTAGACTACCTAATTTCCTCAACAATTAAAACTTCCACACCAAAATTCCACCACAAACAAACCAATCAAACACATTACCAGACCTAACATTATGCTCCCCGAATCTCCATTAAAAACTCCGATATTAAAACAAACAACTAAATTTCGCCCACCTTCCCATAATCATAAAATATCAAAATACTAACAAAACTAACCACCCATTCAGGAAAACATTTACGAACTACCAAAAAGCAGACTGGATAAATTTCTTAGAATATATAGACAACAACATACAAGCTATAAATATCACTAACACCACAATGTTAAATATAGCTATCCAAAATTTCATGTTAATAATTCAAAAGTCTCAAATCAAAACATTCCCCGGTGATACCTTAAAAAATATAACCTAGCCCTAACACCTGAAATCTCAAACCTGATTAAACAACGCAACTTACTTAAAAAGCAGCACAACAAACAGAACAAACTTGAACATAAATCAATAATTTTAACACTCAAATCACAAACCTAACCAAAACACTCACCTCAAACAACTTTCTAATATTCCTAACAAAAAACCTACAGAACACAAGAAACAACAGAATGTGGAACACTATAAAAATACTGAAAATGCAATACTACCATACTCCTACACATGAATCCATCAAAAGCCCAAACTCTCAGCACCGGCAAACAGCTAAACAACACACAAACACCCTCGTTATACTTTTCTCAAAACAGTCATAAACCCACCCACCCGCTAAATAGGAAAATAATCAAATCTCTCAAAAAAATAAAAAGTAAACCACAACCAAACAATAGAAATAACACCGACTGACATGAAAAAACATCATAAAGATCCTTAAAAACTCACCAGCAATCGGACCTGACAATATCTCAAACATGCACATCAGGCACTTGGAAAACACTGTTCTGACCCATTTGGTACACATATAAACAGTTCCATTAAATTTAACTTTATTCCCTTAATCTGGAAAAGAGCAATTATCATCCCAAAGCTAAAACTAGGAAAAAACACAAACCACTCTCTTATTCCCGACCATAATCTCACTACTATCCAATTCTCCGATCTTTATGTTTTTTGGTTAAAAAAATAAACCCTCCCCCCCCTAGAGAAGTTCATATTGGAAATAAAATAAAACCACACATCTTCAAACACAAATTTCAACCGGGTTCACACAAAACCATTCAACCACAACATCTCTCACACAACATCATAATCCACACAGTAAACTGCTTAACCCTCAGGCCCACACACAAAACATTCTAAAAGGCTAATCACACTAAACAAAGCTTTTGACCAGTTCCCAGAAAAAATCTAATCCAACATTACTACATTACTACATTCTACATTACTAAAACCAATCAACATAAACAAAAGCTTTTTGACACAGTTCCCAGAGAAAAATCTAATCCCAAATCCAAGAATTTCTAGCAAAAGAACATCTAAAATCAAGAATCTGATTTATGTGCTGCAATAGAACAGTAAAAATACAATCCCAGGAACAAGAAAAAAATACAATAAACATTAAAACGGAAGTACCCAAGGAGCAATCCTATCCCCTACCTTTTTCAACTTATTCAGAGCCGACCTACCACAACCACACAAACAAAACAACCTACGCAGATGATACACCATAGTCACTACACACCAGAACCTTAAATACAGCAACTAATCTAACGCAACAATAACCCAACAAATTCAACTTGGCTGACCGATAACAGAGTGTTTGCAATCACCTAATAAATCATCTATTACTCTAATCAAGGCTGACCGCCAACTCGGCTCAACCAACCTCCAAATCTTCATAATACAACATCGCATCCCATTAAACAAACACCCAAAACCTATTGAGTAATCACAGAGACACACCTTGACTTTCACAAATCACATAACAACATGCAGCAAACAGGAAACTAAACAAAATAAGCATCATTTCAGCTCTAACATCAATTGAAAATAAAAACTACTTTCAGCATATGCAAGCAATACATCACCCCCCATTACTAAACTACGTCTCACAAATGTGGCACCCGTTTTTGGACCAAAGGGTAACATAAGAAACACTACAACACTCAAAACAAAGCACTCACAGAATTAATAACAAGGATGCGCATCTACAACTACCCCAAGAATACCTACCATGAAGAAAAACAAAACATATCTGCCCATAGACAAAAGCGCTTAAAAATGAATAGGCACTCAGTTCTACGACAAAAAACACAAACACCAACAACAACAATGTACATTGCCATCTTTCCAACCCCATTTATCGCAGGCTTAAACAGCCTCCATCCTCTCCGGCATTGAAAGTACAAACAAATCCTGAAATATACAATCCAACCTCTACAAAAACTAGAGGTGTAAAAAAAAAACAACACACACAACACACACACTCTCAAACCGAAAATAATTTAAGAAACCGAAAAACCAAACAATATATTAAATACTCATAACCAGAAATAGCAACCAGAATTCACTCTCTTCCAATCACCACTTCAGTCATCCTTGCCAAACTAAGATGCGACCAGCCCCTAAATTTGCAATATTATAGAATATACGGTTCACCTTAACCAAACCACTCAAGCCAATCTGCACAAGATCGCAACGGCCCGGAACACTATTTCATATTTCCCTACTAGACTGTCCGTTCTAACCGGACATCCCAGAGAAATCTGGTAAATTTCAGGCCTGGGCGATCTGTAGAATAAGCGATCTGTAGAGGAGGCCAGCAGTGTCGGTTGGGTATCTGAGATAGATGTGGCCGCTCTAATAAAAAGAAATTAATATATATTTATATATAGAGTTAATTTAATGTTAATATATATATATATATATATATAATATTATAGATATATAATATATATATATTACTAATATATATATATAATATATATATATATACATATATACTATATATATATATGATATATATATATA
>JABUQX010048421.1:0-10000 GCA_015478945.1 Trachelipus rathkii
TGGTAAGGTTGGGGTTTCTTTTCGACTCTTGTCATATTCTTCTACTGCTTTTCTTTTCCGATGTACGTTACGCACCTTATCCCCAGTCTTGGGGAGAAAAAGGTAGATGAAGAAGAAGATATATAAGATTGGGGAAAGTGGGGGTTTAGGTCAGTCATCTCATCCCCTTAGAATTTTTTATTACTCCTATACACTTAAAAGATTGAGACCAATAAATATTTATCAATATGCTACCTATTTGTTGTAGTTTCTTGAATTGTAGACAGCGTTAATCGTCTCATTCCATCAGTCTCAAAAAAATAAAATAAAAATTATATTTGTAATTATATAATTCATCATGCATCTTTAACTCCAAAATATTAACGTTTAGATCTTTAATAAGAAAGACGCCATTTTCTTCAATTAAACATGAATAGATCTTATTTATTATAGATAATAATTGTCTCGGAATTAGAAATTAATGCAATGTCTTAATATTTATTATCTTTAGTAAGCCTGACCAACATTATTTTATTATAAGGAAACGCCAAGACCTGAAGGCGATGGATATACCTTTTCCTGTCAACACGGCGATGATGAGTGCTACGGAAATAAACTAATAGCATGTGGTCAGAAATACCTAACAGACCACGAAGCTTTTTTTGGTCGCCATCTTGAAAAAACATGAAAAATTTTAAAAAATCATAAAAAATCAAATGTGGTATCAAATTGCAGGAAATTTCCTGCTGAAAAAGAATATGATATTGATTTTTAAAAGTAAAAATGTTTACCAAGATGAAGTAGGGAAAAAATGCTAAAAAAAAAAATTATACCAACATGACCATGTATTTATACCTTAAATACTTAAATTATGCTACATTACATTACACCTTTACCTGATGCTGCGAGACTAATTTTGAGTTTCCTTATTACCTGTTTCAGGTTGGTAATCTTTGTTTTGAGTGAAGAAATAATCATAAGAAAAATGGAAGAAGAAACCTGCTTATTGTGCTCCAATGTGCTTTTTGACGATACTCCCTATGTCGCATTAACAGCAAAAATTTGACGGGATTTATTAACACGAGCAAACAAAGAGATGATAAAATTCATGAACTTTTCAATCCTATGCCTACTGGTGCTGTTAAAGTACATACAGAATATCAACATCTATACGTCAGTCCTATCAAAATTAAAAGTGATATAAAACTGAAAACATCCCAAGATGATATTCCTTCGACCAGCTCGAGAACGCCACGAGGTAGTGTTGGATCGTTCAATTTCAAAGACAATTGTTTGTTTTGTAGGCAGATTATTACGGATTATGAAAAGCGTAAAAAAATGGCAGTCATTTCTGTGCGTACTTTCCAGTTTCGCGAGGCAACTTTGAAAGTATGCGGTACTAGAAGTGGTTTATGGGCAGCAAATGTACACGCGAGGATGCTTTCAGTCAGATTTACCTGCTGCAGAAGCTCGATATCACCAAGTGTGCAGTGTCAATTTTAGGAGCGGCAAACTCATTCCTGTGAAGTATACTCCTGAAGGCAGTGGAGGATTTTCCACATCAGTAGGCCGTCCGGTTGACACTGATAGTTCTGATGCTTTGGAAAAGACATGTGAGTGGTTACAAGAAAACTGTCAAGAGCCAGTATCTGTCAATGACATAGTGGAAAAAATGCGTAGTTTCTTACCAGAGGAAAGTGAGCCTTACACTTCTAGACATTTGAAGAAAAAATTGCAAGACTGGTTTGGTGACAACATAATATCAAGCACAGATGGGAAATGTAACATGATAACATTTGGAAAAACTGTATCAAACATAATCTTGGACTATCATAAACTGGGAAAACTTTTGATGAAGTAAAATTTAATTATGGTTGCAGCACAAGTCAGTCGTAATTCAATAGCAAAAATAGAACTTTATTCATGAAGTAGGCCGAATTGTGTTACAGATCTAGACAATATTAACCCTGTTTTACGTGAACCTTTGGATATCCTAATCGGTGGCAAACGATCTGAAGCAGGTTTCGATAGGTCAGGCTGTAATGCAAGCTTGCAGAGCTCGTTCTCTGATTATGCCCAATTCTTCTTGCTGTAGGCATACAGAATCACAGAGATTTTGGGTCTTGTTTTCTAATTGATGAACTTTGCAGCCTTGATCATTGGAAGATGATTGACTTCTGTAATAATACATTTTCTGTAATGGAGTAAGTACCAAGCGTTGTACATCAGCCACTTCTCTCATGGTCCCCGACACTGTCGCATAGTATAGCAACAATAGATGGCATACCCTTCTGGATGGGCCTCTATTAATGTGAGCTCAGGAGCATTTCTACACTTATTGTCACAGACAAACAATATAATGATTCAAATCCGCCCTTCTAGCACATGACATTATAAAGAAGGCAAAAATACCCCACTACATTCAATACCCTAGCTCAAGAGACATGAATAAACTGAAATTTCAAAGTTTATTCTATGAACAATTAAAAGTAATCTCCTCGATGTTCTTTTTAGATTTCAGTAAACTTTATTTAAAAACCTCAGCCGATGGTTAGGATCCATGAAACTGCTGTAGAAGGTCGAAACAGGTTGTTAACAGTATCTCGTTTCTCAAATGATATGATTGGACTCAGTTGTTACGCTGTGCTTACACACAATATGTCATAAGTAATGAGCATAGAATTGAATGGTGAAATCAATTGGTAACCTTTGATCAGGCTTGTGGATAAAGGCAGTGGAAAGTTATATTACGCTGATCACAAGGAGAATTCGTATGTGTATTCCGGGCTTGGTGAATTGCATAAATTACTGCCCTTTCTTGGGGCTATTTGGAGGACTCAGACATAGAGTCGGGCATAGAAGAACTTTGCAGACAGTGTATGCTGAAAATATCCCACATGTTAAAAGGTAAAGCATATTACGTGCTTTCGAGGTATTTAAAATTTCTTCAGCTTTCATGCTTTAATTGTAAGCAGATATTTTGAAGTGACAGCCTTCCAGTTAAAGTAAGTGCAGATCAGATTTGAGCGAGAGTTGCATCAGAAAGTGATGCATTACGATGATGCAAATGGAAGTGGAGAACAAATGATGATGATTCTTAATTCTTGAAAATGTATTCGCCTTTTCCCAACGTGCTCAGGTGCTTATCACAAGCAGAGGAAGTTATTTCAAATCCTGATAAACTTTCGTAACTGATAGATGAAAGGAAGAACTTTTTCAAATCACAAAGTCGTACTGCCAAACTCTGGCTTGGTATACTTGAACGGGTGGATATTGGAAAAACATTATTTCGGCTGAGCGATCAGGAAATTAAAATCCTTAGAGTGGCTGAGCATATGTTACCTTTGTTTCACGAGTGCGGTCATAATAATTATACTATGCGCCAGAATATATCTTCATCAAATGTGGGAACTAAAATATGATTTTATATTATAAAAACCCGCTTAGATTAATAAAACTATGTTTTCAACACTAATAAAGCTTTCAGTTCTCGACCACATTTTGTTGTTATCTCCTTTTATTTTTAAAACCATTTATATTCTTTTTCAGCATGAAATTTTGTGTAATTTGATGCCAAATTTGCTTTTTTACGATTTAAAAAAAAAAAAAAAATTTCATGTTTTTTCAAGAGGCGGCCAATAAAACTCATTTGACGCGACAGTATGGATGTATATTTTCATTATGTTGATTAGGAGCATGTTATATACCATTTACAATAAGAATAATTTTTGTTGTATAGTAAAAGTGTTTTAATTCGCTTATTTCTACTACACTAAAATGAAAGAATTATAAAAACTATAGCTCATGGAATGTATTAGAAATGTCTTCGTTCACAACTACCCTTATATTGAAATAATAATAATAATAAGGGTTTTGCATCTATTTTAAGTATTTGTAGTATAGGAGGAAATTGCCTACTTCAGTGGGATGTTATGGGGTGTTAGATGTGAGAAAAATTGATAAAGTGAGAATGAATCTAACGGGTTGTGTGATGTGAAGAAAGGCGTAAATGAGAGTACATTAGTGTTTGGTCATATGAGAGAATGGAATGATAGTCGGTTGGTTAAGCGGAACAACAACAAAGAGTGTGCAGGGGAATTGACCGGCTGGGAGATCAAAGAAGGGATTGGGTCAGTAAAGGAATACCTAAAGAAGAGGAATGTGAGTTTGGCAGAGGCGAGGAGAAAGGTGCACAACAGGAGTGAATGGCGGGGGTTAGTGAGGGGGCAGTCTATCGCGAGAGGCCTAGGTGGATTTTTCTTACTGCGACGGTTTCTCCCTTGGTTCATGTTCTTCTACTACTTTTCTGTTCCGGTGTATGCTGTGCACGTCACCCCAATCTGGGAAAGGATATTATATATTATATATTTTATATATATATTATATATATATATATATTATTATATTATATATATATATATATATCATTATATATATATATATTATATATATAATATATATATAATATATATATATTATAGATATTATATATTATATATATACTATATTTATATATTATAATATGTAATAGCTACAGGGACCCACCACAGGGCACAGAGAAGCTGTCCACCTAGGTTGACTTATAAACTCCGATGTGTGGGCTCTACCCTTTACATATTTTAAATTCAAAGAAATTGGATGGCGAAATGAATATTCAGTCTAAAATAAATTAAAAAAAATAAATAAAACTATATCCTTGCATTATAAATGGTCCTAATATTACATATCAAAATCGTAATAAAGAAAATTCAGTTCTTGAAGATAAGAGAAAATAGAATTATGTAGAAGTGGAGGATTCAAAATGTATGGGATAACTTTCAGAATGTTGTTGGACCATAAAGTAGTAAAAATGATGACGGCGAATCAGCGAATGGGTGACAATCAATGAAGATATGGTGAACAGATTGCGGTGTCTGGCGACGGCAAAACTCGCAGATTGTGGGAGGGTCCCGTGACATGTAGTGTCTGTGAGTGATATTTGCGTGGAAGTATCACCTCGTGCAAGCAATTTCGTCGGTGAGAGGAAGAGGGGGGGGGGGGGGGGGGGGTGGAAGAAAAACTCACCAATGTTCGGCTTATATTTCTAAGTTTCCCACCTCCGCTGATCACTGCGTCCACACTTTGCAGAAGACCGAAGCTTGTCGGAGGCAGGATAGTAATAGCTGATGGGAGGTCTTGTCGAATGGCTCCGGGAGTACTAGACAGCTCCAAAAAGAGAATCGGCCTTTTGGACCACTCTGTCGGATTTCGTGCAGTTACCCTACGTGAAGGGTCTAACATTGTATGATTTGTTTCTTGCGAGAGTGGAGCGCCGAAGAATGTATTGTTAATGCGGGATGCCGTGTTGTTTTTTTTGATTGGAGTTTTTCACGTTAGAAATTTTGAGTGGGTGTGAGCTGATAAGATGGTCTTGGTTAACAATTTTCGAAGAAAGGTCAATTCATTATAGCCATTAATTCTCATGTAAAAATTGAAGCGTGATGTGGAGAGGGTATGGGAGATGCGGTCAGGAATGGCAGCAGATACACTCACACTCTTTCCTGCTTTAGAGCCGTCAGTAGACACTGGGTAAATGCCACCGTTAACTTCGAAATGAGATAGGAATTGATGGTCGTTAGACAACGCAGAGGGTGGTTAGATTTGGAGAGAGAGGTCAGGACCAGGCAAGTGGTTGGAGCAGGGAATAACCAAGGGTTATATCCTTCCAAAGGGATGTTGAGGAAGTTAAGAATGTTAAGCGAGGAAACTTGTGTGGTTGCAAATGGCTAGTAAGAAGGTTTCTGAAGTATCCCTCGCAGAATCGGTGTAAGAGCAGATGGTATTGGGGTTTGAAAGCTAAGATAGCATGTGTACATGATATATTTCCTTCGAAGAGAGAGTGGCATTACATCAGATTTAACTTCAAGGCTCACCCGGGAAAACGATCAGAAGGCTCCAGTGGATATACGGATCGCCTCGTTTTGGATGGGATCTAACAGATGTAGTAGAGTTGTGGAGGTCTGATCATATACTACGCAGCCGAAATCCAGTTTCGATCGGATTAGGGCGATGTAGAGGCGTAAAATGGACTTTCGATCAGCACCCCAAGATTTTGAGGTGAGATGACTTGTCAAGCACGCGATGACAAGCCGTTTTCAGGAGTTTAATGTGTGGTGCGTTTGTTAAGTGGTCATCTAGAATGAGTCCTGGAAATTTAACTTGTGAAGTTACAGGAAAGGGCAAATCATAAGGTTAGGTTCGCTGGAGGAAGGTGGCATGTTCTTCGATTCCCGTTTTTCTTAAAAAAGTACTGTTTGGGTTTTTTGTGGGTGAGAAATGGAAGCCATATTAATAACCCCATTGTGAAACGTTCTCAATAAATAGTTGAAACTGTCGTCCAAGAAATGTCAGCCAGGCACCGGCAACATATATAGCGCAAGGTCATTAACATAGAGAGAAAAATTGACCGTCGCTGGGACTACAGTAACAATGTCATTGAATCCGAGAGCAAATAGTAATACACTTAGAATACTGCCCTGTGGAACACCTTCATCCGGAGTAAAGTGGCGTGATAGAAGCGAAGAGCACCGAATCTGAATGAATCTATTTGTCAGAAGGTATTTAATAAGAAGAGGAGCTGTTCTCCGAAATCGAACGAGTGGAGTTTAAGGAGAACCCCTGTTCTCCAAGTTGTGTCATAAGCTTTTTCAAGATCAAAAAAAGACACCAAGAACCATTTCACCAATTGAGAGGGCTTCCCGGATGTCAGGATCTATTTTCAACAAGGGATCTGCGGTCGAACGACTTTTTTTTCCAACTGCGAAGTCTGGGAAAGTCAGACCGGGAGAATGTGGTTGAAAACTTTTCTTGAATTTACAAGTATGAGAGGGGTCAGGAATGGGTTTTGATGTTCCTCCATTTCGGATTTCTGAGGTTTGGGAAAAAAGGATTACAAAGCTGTAGTACAAAATAGTGTAAAAGAGAATTCGATCCAGATTCTGTTATGCAGATCCAGCAAAAATGCAGATGCAGAAGGGTGAATATGACGGAGCATCATTAAGACATGCTGGATCGAAAGGGGCGAGCGTGTTGATATTTCGGCTAGTGGCATTGATACTCTGCAAGGTGTGAAGATGGTTAAAGGTATTGATTTTCACTTTCGTTGTTAAAGTTGGCCAATAGTGTGTAATTCTTCATTTGTTGAAGGGCTTCAGGTTCTGGAAAGGCTCGAGTAACTAGCACTTAACAGAATGCTCTGCAGACAGCTGATAGAGCAGAGATCGATCGATTTTATCGCCTGTAGAAGGACGTGTGGTTGAAGAGTTGCTGGTGCAGGATATTTTCTATTCACGTTCCACACAAAGAAGGGAGATGTTGGGTTAACGCTTCGAAGTATAAGCTTGAACAGTCTATTGTTGTGCGGGATTTGGCGTTATTCGGCGAGATTCTCGCCGAGAATGTTTCAAAAATATCATGTAATTGAGTGGTGGAGGTCACTTTTGTTTGCTGTAGAGTTTTTCTTCTCTGTTTAGCTTGTGCACCACTCTTGGCACCAAGGGTTGCGAAACTACTGCGGAAGATGGCGGGAGGGCAGGCTTCGGCTGCCGGCCCCCCCCCCCCCCCCCCCCCCCCCCCCCCGGCCCGACCCCCCCCATTGATGGAAATGTTGCTGAAGTTAAGGTAGCATCAACAAGTATTATTAGTATTATATATATATTTTATTATATATAAGATAAAATATATCATATATATATATATATATATTTATATATATTATAATATATATATATATATATATACTATAATATTTATAGGTATAGTATGACATTAGTTATTATTTACATTATTTATTTATTACCCCAGGCCCCCCTTATTTGTGGGGTCTATGTCATCTCCAGAAACCCAGCACACTCCACCGGGCGGAGCCACAGGTCTCTCAGGAGGAAATGTTGATAGTGTTTGTAGGGAGGGTGTTGGAACATTTTGGATGGTAGGTGACGCACTATTTCAGCTCTTTGGAATCTTCGCGAGTGTAGCGGCGTCTTGGCGTCGGAAACTGTGTGGATCCCTGGAGCCTGGGTGATGCCCAGTCTCAATTATAAATTGTTAATTGTATCGATTAAGTTGGGTTTGTAGCTGTTTGGACGCAAGTCGAAAATAAAGCTCCCCCCCATTTAGACCGTTCCCTTTGTACCCATTGAGAAACCCGTTTCGTCGCAATCAGAAGATCCACCCTTCAGGCTTTCACGAGACACGACGGATCTTCACTGTTGATAACTCGGTATGTAGGGTTCATCCCGGGCAAAATCCACCTCGCCCCCCCTCACAAACCCCACCATTCACTAGTGTATGCAATTTCTTCTCGCCTCTGCCAAACGTCAATGGGTCCTCGCCTAGCTTCCGTTCTGACTCATCCACTTGTGCTCGCTCTCCAGCCGGTCGATTCCCAGCACGATCCCCACTAACCATCCGTTTAACAACCGATGTCATTGCCATGCTTGCGTATGACCAAACCATCTCAATTCTCTCAGTTTTTTTCTGTCTCATTTTACGCCCCTCTTCACAACCTAAACTCCCTAATGCTTCTTCCTCAGTGTTATCATTCTTATCGACACCTGAACCTCCTAAGATTGTCATTCTACACTTTGACCTTAGATTTATACTGCCTATTCCACGACCATAATTTCACTACTTGCGAATTACAAGGTATAAACATACCCTCATGCAAACCTAGCGCCATCACTTAGTCTCCTTACATCTACCAAGGATTTAATTGCACCAGCCATCTTGCTACCATTCACAACTTCCTACTACTGTCATGGCATTCATCCGCTCCCTTTTGATCCAACTAATCCTAAATATTTAAACTCAGATACTTGTTTAGTTGACTCACATCTAAATGACTTCCACACGCGATGCTTCCTCAGCTCACTACTAACTTACTCTTATCTACGCTGACTTTCAACCCTCCTTTTACACACCTATCAACCCTACCATCCTTTACAAACTCTCTTGCAGAATTACAACACACCATGCATCCGCATACAATATCAGCAGCACCCTCCACTCTCTTCATTCTCCACCATTCTACCACCTTCCCCTGCACCCCACATTAATTTTCCTTTCGCCTTCCTAACCCATCCAATACAAATTACATAGACAAGGAGAACAAAGCTCTGCCTCGCTCCGTAGAATATTACACCATCACTTTCGGACTCCATTTTTCCAACAACGCTTCACTTTTTGATTCCATCACAAGAAACCATAACACCATAATATCACTACACTGAAATATTTGAGGATTGAATTTCATACGGCTGTGACAAATCCATAAAACCTAAATACAATTTATTCGTTTTCTCTCCCATTTTTCAATCATTTGTTTCACTATAAAATTTTGATCCACAAATCCTCTACTTCTAACGCACTTGTTCTTAACCAATCGTCTTAACAAATTGCATTACTTCTTTTCAACAAATACAGATTATCTGGTCTCTAAACACTCATAATTTCCTATAGTTCTCATATACTTATCCCCTTTACCTTAAATAAGGGTACGATTACTTGCTCCTCTCCAATCTCTCGGAACTATACCCTACATAAAAACTTTCCTTCCAAACTTGCAAATCATTCAATTTACATTTCGCCTCCAATCTTGATCATTTCACGAGTAATTCATATATGCTTGAAGATTAACCATCCTTCACTTTCACCTACACACTTACCTTCTCCCCCAATAATTACCTCACACCCAAAATACCTATTCCTTCTTGCACCAACAAACCAACACGCATTCACTATCACCTTTCATTACTGAAAATGTTATGCAGAATTTTCGAAGTGTTCCTCCACATCTCTTAATCATTCATTAAGTCAGAAGCCTCCCTATTATTTTTCTCATGACAGATTCCCTTTTCTACATTCTTAACCTTTCATACATCCTTCCAGATTCCCTTGTAAGTCCCCATTCATCTTTCTTCCAAACTGTTCATTTACCTCATTTTTTTTCTCCTATTTGTCTTTCTTTTTTCCTCCTTATGTA
>JABUQX010048421.1:12500-15000 GCA_015478945.1 Trachelipus rathkii
TAGAAAATTCTCATTCTCCTTTCACTCTTGCTAATTTTCATTCAGCTCAGTCTTCGTAGGAATATCATTTGAAGAGCAAAGCGTAATCTCACTTAAAAGGTGGGTTAACCTCCTTAGTTCTACTGACAAATCTTTCTGACCTTTTCCTAAAAACATCTTTAAGAAATTCCTCCTCTTATTTCTCTGCCCCTCTCATGGTTCTGTTGCAAACACTCCACCTGAAAATGATATTTTCTTTTGCAACCTGTTTTTCTCTCATTCAACCCTGGTCTCATAACGTCATAAGTATTATTTCAGTTGGAGTTGTAGAACAGAACCATAAGGTTACTGTTTCTAAACACTCGCACCTGAAAATGATATTTTCTTTGGCATCTTGTTTTCCTCTAATTCAACCCTGGAATATTCTGGCAATCCTCCTCATACTCCTTTTCTACTCAGGCACCCTATGGTTTTTACCTGTGATCACATTTGACCAGGTGCATGGCGTTTTGAGAGAGTGCTTCTGAGCTGGTACCGACCGTCGTTTACTTGATTTTATGAATCGATACTAGCACTTTCCCTTAATTGGTAGATGCGCGCATATGTACAACCTATTCCAAAGAAAGATAGCGGCTCTGATCCCTCTAACTATCGACCTATGACTCTCACTTGTATTCTGTCTAAGATGTTTGAAACCCTTCTCAACTCTCGTTTCTTGGATCATCTGCAATCTTATTCCCTTCTTTCTGATTATCAGTTTAACTTTTGTCATTCTAAGTCTACTTGTGATATACTTTCCTATATCGTAGATTTATGGTCTTATGTCCCAAGGAACTCTGGGGTCTTGCTTGGTGGCGCTTGACGTATCCAAGGCATTTGACCGGGTATGGCATGCATCGCTACACTCTTACCGGAAATTATGTAAATGCCTCTCAAATTGTTCCATTTCGGTTATTGTTGATGAAACGAATTCCACTTTCTTCCCTGTCAATAGTGGTCCTCAGGGTTCTGTTTTATCTCCTACTATACTTATATATTCTGGTTATTCATTAATATTTTTATCAGCTGCTTTATCTAAACTCTCCATTCATATGCCGATGACTCGACCCTCCATTCTTATACTCATTTCAAACCTGCTTCCTCTTTTGCTTCTAGAATTACCTCTCCCCTTAATCTTTCCGATTCTATTTCTTTGTGATTCTGGATAAGATTTCCCAGTGGTGTTGGTCTTTCAACCATGGTAAAATTCAACTCTTTTAAAAACTCACTTTAACAAATTTCCCTCTTAAAGACACCTAACTTTCTTATCTCCTTTGACGGCTCTCCCATCTCTACTCTTGGTAATATAAACATCGATCCTCGGCTTTTACATAAGCAAAAAAACTGTCATGTCGAAACATCATGTTATAGTAGTTACAAGAACTAGCCTAAAAAAACCTGGAGTTCTGTTTAGATTGCGAGATTTTTTCCTCTTCTCAGTTACTTGAACTATTCAAGGGTTTCATCCACACTTGTGTGGAGTACTGCTCTCAAATTTAGGGGATGGGTGCTTCGGTATCAACCGTCTTTTGAATTGGGTCAAGTTAAAGGCCAAAAAAAGTAATAAACTGTTTTGTACTTTCACTTCACTTGGCCACTCTATCCTTCGACGGCCACGTTGGTGCTTTGTCTCTTTTTCTATAAGTACTACAATGGCAAGTGTTTGATGGGACTGATCACTCATATCCATATTCCCCCATCTTTACAACGCCTTATTATACGAGGGGAGCAGTGTCTGCACATAACTTTTGTGTTGACATTAGCAACTCTAGATACGCCTTGTTCGCTGTGGTACTTCCTTTCCAGCAATTTCTGTTCTGTGAAATTCTCAAATCTTCAGTGTTTCCTGACTAATTTAATCTCCCTCACTTTAAATCTTGCGTCTGTTCGAATTATGGGTTAGGTGTAGATTGTATGGTTTTACTCTTGGCCCTTTTTATTATTATTTTACACCCCTTCTTGAATAGGACTCGGGCAAGTCTTCTCTCAACCCGTGAGTAGTGGTGATAGCTGTTAAAAAAAAAATAAATAATGAATAAATATGGATTTTAATCAAAGAATACTAACAGTGAGTAGTGGTGATAGCTGTAAAAAAAAAAAAATAATGGTAGTGAATAAATTTGGATTTTAATCATATAGCTGACATAAAGGAAAACTTATTTACATAATATTATATTATTATATTATTATTATATTATTATTATTATTATTATTATTATATTATTATTATTATTATATATTATATTATTATTATTATTATTATTACATAATACTTTGAATTATTATTATTATTATTATTATTATTATTATTTATTATTATTATTGGGGAAGTGTGTCGATATTGTAATTTTGTAATAAAATTAATTTTTAAAAATTCCACAACCTTGTGGGGATATTTTTAATTGACTTTATGACTTCAAATTAGAGAAATTTAGTAAAATATTTATGGAAATAGCAAAAAAAATAAAAAAAAATTAATATA
>JABUQX010048421.1:20000-30000 GCA_015478945.1 Trachelipus rathkii
TTATTATTATTATTATTATTATTATTATTATTATTATTATTTATAGTAGTAGTAGTAGTAGTAGTAAACATTATTATTCCTTAATAACATACCTGGGAAAGGTAAATGTAATCCCGAAACGATTTATTGCTATCATCTAAAATTCCTTTAATTTTAAACTGATTTTCCAGTTGGCCGAGCAACAATACATTTCCACCAGGTAAATGATTCCTTTGAGAAATGAAATTTGAGTTTCTGGATCTGTCTTCAGGAGCGGTGACTCCTTCCAACGTCCTATGAAAAGGAATATTAATACATTAAATTATTTAAAGTTTTAAAAGGAAAATTTATTATGAAGGGAATTTTATTTTAGAAGAAACCCAAAACAAAAGAGAGTTAGTTTAATAGAGGGGTTGTGTCATATCTGTATCAGCAAACCATGAACCATACACCCTTATCCGTAGTGTAGTGGAAGTCAATTTGATATCTTTGTCCACAATAGAACTAAGTCTGACATCCTCATCCAGCAATAGAAAACTAGTCCCAAAACACATTCTCATCCTCAATGGAGACTATCAATATTACATCCTTAATTAACCACTAAGTAAATCTGCTTGGCATCCATTCCTTCAGTGCGTTTCAACCGGATATCCTCATCTGGGTTCAGAATCGCATCAAATTACTCAAACTATGCGGAACATCTACATACTCATAATTAACATCCACTTGTGTCCAAGTCTACGTGGAAATCGAACATCTGTATTTACATTTACACATGAAATCCCACATCCATTTTAACAATCAAATGCAAAAATCTAATTGTAAAAAAGTTAGTCAAACGTAACTAATTATCATTTTTATGTTTATATTCTCCTAATTTAGAAAAATATTAAATATACAATATTTGAATTTTATTTTGAAATATTTAGCAAATATTTATTTTTAAATATTCGCCAGCAATCAGTGGTGAAGATATAATCAAGAAGGAATTCACCAGAATCACCACAGTCCTTTACTAATCAGAATATAGACAAAACCTCTCAGTCAGCGTTAAAATGTTACAAATCTGAAAGATTTAACCAAGAATCTGAAACCCTGAATCAGATCTCAAACCGCGTGGATGATTCATTAGAACATTAGAAATAAAGAGACAGTAAGAAGCCACAAGGGCCTATCGAGACTGTCCCACTCAAGTTAACAGAACCAATCACCAAACATGCTCATGCAAATCTATAAAGCACCCTAGGGCTTGTCAATAACTTACATAGTATACACAAAGTATACAACTAAAAGAAAAAACTATGGTTAAAGTACAGGCTAACCACACTACAAGCTTTAACAAAGTACAGTTCAACATGCAGGTTACTTAATAACTACTGTACCTATGAAATCCGCCAATTTTGTCCTTAGTCCATAATAGCGCTAACGTTGATATATGCCCATCCAATACCTATCCAATCCTTTCTTAAATGTTGCAATCGAGTCGCACTCAACAACCTCCTGTGGCAAACCATTCCAAAAATTAACAACCCTATTAGTAAATAAATGCTTTCTTAAATCAAGATAGCATGCCTTCTTAATTTTCTTACTGTGCCCCTGGTCCTTCCGTCACTAGATGCTACTATTGAAGAACTAATTTGGGTCTCGCCGTATTATCACATCAGATATAAATTTTTGTAACACTTGTATCATGTCCCCTCTGAGGAATCACCTTTTCTGAAAAACATTTCCTAACCCTTTCAGCTCTCATCCTCTTAGCTATTTACTCAACCCAGAAAATCAGCTCTGTATTTCTGCGTTGAAATCATTCTTGTTATTCTGCGTTGCACCTCTGCTACCAATATCTATGACTTTCCTTAAATAAGGGGCCCAAACTTGTGCACAGTATCCTAATATTGGATAAATAGCTATTATGTAGTTTATTATAATCCATTGCCATTAGCGAACATTGCGATTATTATACCTAGTATTCTATTAGCTTTTACCTTGCTTCCAAACACTGATTAGCTACCGAAACGCTTGAATATTCTATGAGAAGCATAGTTTGGAACATGCTTTTTGGTTTTTTTTTAGGAAGTAATGTTCTGTTTAATGTAATGATAAGTGAATATAATAAACCGGTGCCCTAAAGATCATGGAGAATTCTGTAATGAATGATTGTGAGATTCCAACGTTTAATTTTCATTCTCCGTTCATGTAACAGCTTATAGAACAGTGAACTTGTAAACCGAAGCGATCCATAGTTTGGATTTGAAAACTCTGAAACACAAAACGTAAGAAATTTTCCATTGAGCCACCTAGCTGCAATTTGTAAACAAATTATCAAAAATAAGTTTCCTACATTCCCTACATTAAACAATTTATGTCTCCGAATAATAGAATTTTAGCAATGATTTTTATTTATTGAAGAATTTCCAGACCATTTCTCCGGGGTTGGAGGGGGGGGGGGAGGAACTTTATACTGTCACCAGGGGTTGAATATATATATATATATTAAATATATATATATATATTATATATATATATTATATATAAAAAACAGACAACAAAATATATATATTTATATAATTATATATATATATATATATATAATATAATATTATAATATATAAAATATATATATATAATATATATATATATTATATATTATATATATATAATATATATATATAGATATATTTATATATATTATATATATATATATATAATAATATATATATATATATATATATATATATATTATATAAAGGTGGGCAAAAAGCATATATCTCCGCAAACTGTTTTTTTTTTTTTTTTTTTTTTTTTGCAGTTTTTTACCACAACTCACGGCCAAAGCCATATTCAAGGAGGTGGGTGTAAAATAAAAATAAAAAATTCAACTAATTCAAATTACGCAGATGAGCACAGACGCGGGCTTTAAAGTGAGGGAGATTAAATTGAGTAGGAAACACAGAAGATGGAGGAGAATTCCACAGAACAGAGGTGGCAGGAAAGAAGGAAGCACCGCAGCTAACTAGTCTGGAGTTGCTAATATCAACACAAAACTCAAGTGCCGAAACAGCACCCTTGTGCTACGAGGGCGTCTTAAAGGAGGTGGCACGCGAGTGGAAAGTTCCCTCAAGTATTTGCAGTTTTTTTATCTAGTAGAAAAGAGATAAAAGCACCAACATTTCGTTGGCAAAGATAGAGGGTCAAGTGAACTAGAAAGTACAGGACAGTTTATAAGTCTTTTTGCCTTTGACTCGACCCTTTCCAAAAGCCGGGTGAAACCTGAGCCCCCCAGATATGAGAGCAGTACTCCATACAAGGGCGGATGAGACCTTTGTATAACTGGAGTAACTGTGAAGAGGAAAAAAAAGTCCCGCAGTCTAAACAGAACTTTCCCAGTTTCTTTGAGGCCGCCTTAGCAACCGTTGTTGATGTGAGGTTTCCAAGACTTTTTTTGTTTATGTTAAGGCCAAGAAAGTTTATTATATTGTCAACAGGAGAGATGAGAGAACCGTCGAAAAAGATAGGAAAATTTAGAAGGTGTCTTAGAGAGGGAGATTTGTAAGGAAGTTGAGTTTTTTAAAGAATTGAATTTTCACAAGGTTCAGACGACCCCACCGGGAAATCCTATCCAGACAGCGAGAATAGACTCGGAAAGATTAAGACGAGAGGCAATTCTAGAAGTAGAGAAGGAGCAGAATTGAAATGAAGTTGAAGAATGAAGGGTCGAGCCATCGGCAATGAGTAAATAGAGTTAGATGTGCAGGTGAGAAGATCATTAATGAAAGTAGGAATAAAGTAGAGATAAGACGAACCCTGAGGAACACACTATTGACAGAAAGGGAAGAAGAAGTCGCCCATCAACAACAGCCGATATTGATCGCGCTTTGAAAGAAAACTAGACATAAGTAAGCAAAGAGACAGGAGAAACCCCAAAGGAGGGGAGCTTGGGAGAGCAGTGACGCGTGCCATACCCGGTCAAATGATTTGGATATGTCAAGCGCCACCACGAAGTCTCCCCGTAGTTCCTAAGGGCGGAAAAAAATAAATCAGTAGTAGGAAAGTATATCGCCAGTAGGCCTCGAGCGCCGAAAGCCGTACTGGGCGATCGAAAGAAGGGGAATGAGATTCCAAGATGATCTAAGAAAGTTGAGAGTGAGAGAGTATTCAAAGATCTTAGATAGAATACAAGTAAGAGAGCTATAGGGCGATAGTTAGAAGAATCAGGCGGCTTCCTTTTTCGGAATTGGATTGGAATGTGCGTGCTTCCAAAACACTGAGGGAAGTGTTAGTATTGAGACATAGAGAATATAGTTGAACGAGGGGCGGGGATAGCACGGAAGCACACTCCCTCAAACCTCGGGGAGGAATGCCATACGGGCCACCCGCCTTCCTAACGCTTCGTGATTTCAGGAAGCCCATTACCCGATCGAATGTAATCAAGGCAAATGGCAATAGGACACCTGAGAGGAGAAGGAGAGGATGAGGAATGCAGAATCGTTTCAGGGTTGAGTTAGAGGAAAATAGGTGGCCGAAGAGATTGGCCTTTTCAGTTGGAGAATTAGCAACAGAACCATCAGAGCGAATAAGAGGAGGAAAGCAGATTTACAGAATTGTTAGAGATGTTTTTGGCAAGAGGCCAGAAAGATTTGTCAGTAGGGGAACCAAGGAGGTTTGCGCACTTTCGTTTGATGAAAGCCCGCTCTGCTCGTCGAAGAGAGTATCCCTGCAACGATTCTAGCAGAATGAAAATTAGAAAGAGTGATAGGAGAACGAGAATTTTTTCCACTCCCGATACGCACTGTCCCTAGCCTGAATGGACAGAGAACAAGCACGATCGAACCGTGGATTATGAGGAGAGAAAGATTTTGGGTCGAAGAAGGAATGAACCTGCTTCATACCCATCAACGTTACACTCCCACCTTTCGGCAAGAAGTCGAAGCGTCACACAGAGACAAGCATCATCCAATTATAGTTAGCGTGAAGCAACGCAAGGCCCCCAAATCGGCCCGATTCAAAGTGCCAGAAAAAAACGAGTAGGGCAGGATGGAGCTGTTGGAGAGAAAGTATTAAAATTAAGAAATATAAGGTTGTGTTCAGATTTACCGATAGACGAAAGTGGTGTATTTTAAGAGAGAAGGACTAGTGGTGAACATTAGGTCAAGTGTGTTCAAGCATTTGGTTAGGACAATCCGGAATGTGTGTGGGTTCTTTAATTAGTTGTTCCAGAATCGTTGAGAAGCTGAATGATCTGCGCGCCTCCTCTCCACCTAATCGGTATGAAGGACCCCAACCATTCATGTTATGTAATTGAATCCCCTAATAGAAGGACCTCAGTTATTTGCGATGTTGAAGAATATAAACAGTCTCGTGAGAAGTTAGTAAGATATTCAAAAAAGGCGTGAAAATCGGTTCTGTTAGGAGAACGTTAGCAGAAGCACAAGATTTATATTATATATATATATATATATATATAATAGATATATATATATATATATATATATATAATATATATATTATATATATATATATATATTAATATATAATATAATATTATATTATTATATATATATATATTGTGCGTCTGGTGAAGGGGCTGCGACCACCACCGAGGAGTCCAAAGCAGCCCCCCGGGACGAAACGCCAATTCATCGCGACAACGCTCACTCTCTTCAACATCATCTAGTCTTCAGCTAATGAAAGTGGTTCTTCAACAGCGACCATAACCCTTCATATTGGTGACCACCGGAGAGACTAGTGCCACTGGAGTGGCACAACGAACACCAGCCAGCATCCCATCTTCTCAAAGTTGTTCGCCGTGGTAAGACATTTCGTTGTAGAGTTTGTTTTACCACAATCGTTCAACGCAGCATTACATCAATTCAAGTTTCTCTTCTGCTGGGCGTTGCTCTGTTCGGTCATCCTGTAACGCCTGTACTGTGCTTCTCACTGCAGGTGCAGACCAACTGCAAGTAAGAGTACAGAGTGGTCGAAGCCTTCTCAGTGGCATTAATGTGTGCACACCTAGCTCTCACCTGACAGCTACACGTCCTTCCAGGTGCGCAGAGCGGAGTGTGCTCGCGGCATTGTTCACTGGGGAATTCTGTGGCGTCTGGTGGAAGGGGGCTGCGACCACCACCGATGAGTCCAAAGCAGCCCCCCGGGACGAAAACGCCAATTCATCGCGACAACGCTCACTCTCTTCAACATCATCTATCTTCAGCTAATGAAGGTGGTTCTTCAACAGCGACCATACCCCCTCATAATATATATATATATATATATATATATATATATAATATATATATAATATATATATATATTATATATATATATATATATAATTAATTATATAATATATATATATTATATATAATATAATAAATAATATATATATATATATATATATAATATATATATATATTATACTATGCCGCTCCCCCTCCCCGATATATGTATTTGGGTGTCGCGGGGGTTCTTCCGCCCCTCCCCTACGGGGTATGGGAAAACGTCCCCCCTGTGTTCCCCGCGGCTCGAAGCCCCCTTTGATGCCGTGTAATACCTTATACCTTTTACAAAAATATATATATATATATATATATATATATACTATGTGTCCACCACCCCCCCCAAAAAATAGCCTTTTTTTTTTTTTTTTTTTTTTTTTTTTTTACATTTCCTAGCTAAAATTTTCCATGGCTCTTAAAATAATTATTTTTCCCTTTGCTGTAGCTATTGTAGTGCTTCAAATATGATTTTTTTTCACGACCACCTATCCACAATTTTACCAGGATTCCAACAATGTGTTTCCTTTTCCCTGTGGCTATTTTAGTTTTTGAGTTATGGATTGTGGCTCTTCTAAGAGGCTGGCCTATATATATATATATATATATAATATATTATATATATATATATATTATATATATATATATATATATATATATATATATATATATAATTATATATATATAATATATATATAATATATATAATGATATATATATATAGAGAAGAAGAGAGAGAGAGAGAGAGACGAGGAGCACGAGACTAAAAAGTTACGGGAACTTGACACTTTCCCTATATATATAATATAATATATATTATACTCATAATATATATATATATATATATATATACTATATATATATCATATATATATAATATATATATATAATATATATATATATATATTATCATATATATATATAAATATGTAAAAAAAAATTTACAAGTGTGTCGGAGGGGACGTTTTGGAACCGAGGGGGAGGGGATAAATTCCCCTTGGATCACCCCTGAATTCATCATTGGCTACATAAGACACATTTTTGGAATATTAGAATTTTTCCCTGTTGTGTTATTTTCCCCCAATATTATGATTTTCCGTTATGTTTAAAGATTTGAGGGATCATGTCGTTTATCTGCCTCCACCTCCATATTCATATCGATTGCATGGATTCGAACACATTTCATAAAATTGAAATAAAAATGTGTAGAGTCAAATTTAAACTATAATAATAAAGCAGCAGCTTTACACCTTTAAAAATATTTTTAGAAAAAGTATAAATCTATGTAAACTAACGTAACTCAACATAACTTAACTTAACGTATCATAACCTCACTTGTCGTAATTTATTTTTATATTTATAATTTATTTCACTTTGCATTGTTAAAAAAAAAACACGCTTCTGGCACCATGCGCGCATTGGTAGCTCCTACCCAATATTACGTAGGTTTTAAAAAAATTGACTTAAGCTTAACTGGAAACAGATAACCCACATGAGCTGATTTGAGAGGAATATTCTATCAACAAAAATTATTAAGACTTACATGTAAGAAGGCCATGACTGAAATCCGTATTCAGAGACAATACGAGCCCTAGGGTATATTTGCCAACTCCATCCGTTGTCAAAGTAGTTATAAAAGTGAACTTAAAAAAAAAGGGGAAAAACAATATTATTAATAAACAATTTTTTTAATTGCTAAAATAATTTAAAATGTTGTGCGTATAAGTCAAGCTAACTACAATATTGTATTTACTGTAATCGATTTCGTGAAACATTCTCCAGCAAGAAAATTAATTATTATTTTTTTTTTTAGAATTTTTTACTTCCTATTTAAGCTTTGATTCTAGGTCTAGGTCTGGCAATAATAACTCATCTATAATATATATAATTATATATTATATTTATAATATATTATATATATATATTATATTATTAATATATATTATATATATAATATGATAATATATATATATATAATAGTAATATATAATATATATATATATTATATATTACCATATATATATATATATAGTATATATATATTTATATTATATATAATATATAATATATATAATATATAATTAATATATATATATATATATATATATTAATATTATATATATATATATATATTATTATAAATATATTATATATATATATATATATATATTATATAATATATATTATTATTATTATAATATATATATATATATATATATATATAGTATTTAATATATTATATCATATTATTATTATATATATATTATTTACAGTTTTTTATACAGTATATTCACACCGCTCACGGGCAAAGCCTATTCAAGGAGGGGGTGTTACTAGGGTTGGGGAAAAAAAAAAACGTTTTTTTTTTTTTTCAAAATCGTTAATTTTCTTATTTATTTTTTCATAAAAAAACATTGTTTTTTCCATTTGTTTTTTTTTTTTCGTTTTTTTTTTGTTTTCTTTCCTCGTCTTATTTTTTTGTTTTTTTTTTTGTTTTTTTCAAATTTTTCAAAATTTTTTTTGAATATATTTCATTTATTTAATTATATTTTAAATGAATTTTATTTTTTTAAAATTAAAAGAGGATAATTATGATATTTCACTCGAGTTATTTTTTTCAAACATTTTCATGGAACAAAAGGATACCATACTTGAAATTAAACAAATATTCCATAAGGATTTATAAAATAGCAGAACTACCTTTCTCTTATAATTTTATTCAATTTGTTTTTCGTTACATTTACAAGTACGGTTGTGCTTTGGCAGACTGATGTTTGTGAGGCTTCTTACTACTAATTAACTATTGTATTTTACATTTTTTATCATATATAATCATATTATAATTTACTTTTTAAATATTAATGTATTATTATATTTATATAGAATTGAGTCTGAATGACAAAACTCAAAGTGACTTAAGGGATGCAAATGAAATAATCAAAAAAATATTGAAATTAAACATTTCAGATTGTAATATGAAGGAGGATGTGTGAATGACTAAATTAAATAGTGCTTGGCTCTTTGGAATATCAACTTTTGAATCACTAATCACTAGTCCCCACTCCCCAGACCCAGTCACTTATGGTTACTGACTACTACGTTGCTTGTTGAGACTATGGCAAGCTCATTATCCACTGGGCTTCATCGGCGTGATCAGCCACATTTTAATTTGATATAACTAATAAAAGTCTGATATTCTCAGAGTCACGTGATGAATTGTGTAGAGACATGACAGTGGTGAAGGAAGCAGGGGCCATACAGGACTCTTAAGCTTTAGCTGCCTTAGCATAATCACCTCTCTCAGTTGGCAAATTTTCAGGATTTCCATTTCCTAATTCTAGATTATGAGCAATAAATACTAGTTTTTTCTTGCAACGTCTACACAACAAAAAGTTATATTTTATGCGGGGAAGCCTTTGCAGCTTTATATTTCCTTTAAAAAGTACCAGTTTCTCCCCGCGCTTTTGCCACGATGGCAATTTCTAAAATTTCTGATTTAAAATTATTGTGATAAAAAATGGGTTTTTACTTGAAAGCTGAAACAAGGAGTAAGAAAACATTTAATTTGAAGCCACAAGCAAAAATTATGAATATCAAAATTAGAATATAAAAATAAAATATTTGAAAAACCCATAAAAATTTTGAACCCACGAACTCAGGGGCTTCCACCTTGTGGGAAATTGGAAACCAAAAAATGTCAAATTAGAGAATATTTATTAAAACTTATAATATAATTGTTTTTCAAAATG
>JABUQX010048421.1:35000-57500 GCA_015478945.1 Trachelipus rathkii
TAGATAACGACGAATATACGATTGACAGAACAACAGAGAATAATAGCGTGTCAATTTTCGCGCCTTCGACGCCGACGAGAAAAAAAACGAAGGTTTTTTTCGAAGGTGTGGGAGAAATATAAATGATGGACTACCATATACAAAACATGCAATGATTATACAATTTTCTATAATTTTGAATGTCTTCTTAACGGTTATTAATTTATGGTAATTAAGGGGTTGTAATCCGCGTTTAATGAATTGGTTAGGTGCTGGATAAATAAATTCTAATAATTAAAAGTTTTACTATTCATAAAGGTAATTAACTAAATTGAGCAAAATAAGTAATAAATAAAAAGTTAATATAAATAAAAAAAAAGAAATAAAAAAAATAAAAATTAAAAAAAAAAAATAAATAAAAAAAATTAATATCATATTAGGTATTTTATATATATATTATATATATATATATATATACTTATATTATATATATATATCAACCAAATTGGTGCTTTAGAATGTATTTTATATTATATTATATATATATACTTTATATATTATAATTATATATATATATATATATACTATATTATATTTACCTTATATTGATTAGTATATATATTAGTACTCTGCGTCGCCCCGCCACCGCTACCGCACCCGACACCGCACCATACAACCATACACTACTCAACTTATAGTTTAACGGGAGGTTGAGTTTTGCCACATTGGGTATCTCTCTCGGACACTTTGACACCCCTAGGGCGGTGACACGCTAAACCTCGTCGTAGACGACGAAGTTCACCGTGGGCCTCATTTCGTTTGCACCCATAGGGGGTCTCCAGCCCCCAAACCTGAAGATATTGACGTTGAGAGGCTTGAAATTTGGGTATATACCCTTTCATTATAAGGTACCCACATTCATATATAGGAGTAAATAAACAGCCTCAGATACCACCCAAAGGGGGGGCTTCTCTGGGCCCCCAATACCCTGAGATATGTCGATGAAAGGCTGAAACATTGTTATACCGCCCTTTTCATTATTAGGGTTGATACTCTCCCCATTCATTAATATGGAGTTAATAACGTACACCCCAAAGGGGGGGGGTCTCCAGCCCCCACAACCTGAGATATTGACATAGAAGGCTGAAACTTGGTATACACCCTTCATTTAAGGGGTATCCACATCATATATGGAGTTAAATTATCCGTTACACCCATAAGGGGTGGTCTCCATGCCACACCAAAATGCCTGATATTGATTTGACGTAGTTGGCTGAAAAGACTTGGAATAGTACGGCCCTTCATATAAGAAAGGTTAACCATTTTCATATTTTACTATTGGAGGTTAATAACCGTAAACCCCAAAGGGGGGGTCTCCAGCCCCAAAACTTGAGATATTGACGTAGAAGGCTGAAATTGGTAAATAACCCAATTCCATATAAGGTACCCACATTCATATATGCGAGTTTTAACCCCTTAGTCGTACACACCACAAAGGGTTGTCTCCAGCCCCCAAAACCTCGCCATTTATAATATTTAGAACGACGAAACATTGGTATACACCGCATTCAATATTAAGGTAATTTTCTCCACAATTCATATAATGGAGAGTTAAATAAAGACGTACACAACCTAAAGGGGGGGTCTCTGGGACCCCAAACCTAAATATTGACATAGAAAAACGAAACTTGGTATACATCTTTCTAATAAAGTAAGTAATGAATACGATACAAAAAAAAAAAAAAAAAAAAAAAAAAAAATTAAAAATTAAATTATTTTATTCTTTTTTAGTTTATAAAAACATTACAAATTACGTTTTTTAATTTACACTCAAGCAGTAAATAACAGTAAAATCAGTAAATCAAACTATACACCTCCACCTACCCCTTTCCATGAAATCTATTGACTAATATTGAATCTAATAATGGAGCTATTGAATCTGACTGATCTTGATTCAGTCTATTTCTTATTACAATTGGTTATGTTTTACATACCCTAAAGCAGTATATAAGTAATAGATAAATCAGTAAATCAAACTACCATCCAACCACTCTCCTGCCCTTCCATGATCTATTTGATCTATTGATCTTATTGATCTATTGATTTCAAGTCATATATTTCTACTTAACATATTTTGTTATTGAGTTTCTAACTATTTACTCACCCCTAAAGACAGTATACCTAATCTAGTATAATCTCTCCAGATAAATCAGTAATCGCGCTCAGTAAAGCAGTAAATCAGTAAATCATGTTACTTAACTCTCTCAGTTAAATCTCTTCAGGTAAAGCAAGTAAATTCTCAAGTCTCACCCCGAATCTCAGCGTAAATTCATAACTTTTTACTCCCCACAATCACATTTCATCTCTCCTACCTCTTCCATGGTCTATGATCTATCCCTGGTCTATTGATCTTTAGATTCAAGTCATATTCTGTTTCACTTAAAATTTCTTGACTATGTGCTCCTCTTTACATTACTACTTAATAACAGCTAATCGTAAATCAGTAATTCAAACTGCTCCTCCCTCAATCCCTTCTCGTGATCTAATTTAGCATATTTCTCATTTGATATCCTATTGATTCTCTATTCTGTCACTCTATTCTTTACTAATAATTGTCATGTTCTTATCATTACACTACATAAGACATCTAAGTGCTAAATACTTAGCTATACAGAAAATTTTCAAACTGCCCTATACCCACCCTTTCGTGAATCTATTGATTCTATTGATCTCATATTGATCCTATATTATTCTTATTGATTTTCAAGCTCATAAATTTTTAACTAAATTGTCTCAAGGTTCTTTTTAACATACACACATAAATGCCAGTGTAAATCATGTAAAAATCTCTAATGTACAATATCCAACTACAATTCCACCATCATCTCTTGTTCCCAAGTTCTGTCGTTCTTATTGACTCTATTGATCTATTGATCTATTGATTCATAGTCATCTTTATTTCTTATACTTATAAAATTGTCAGGTTCTAATTTTACACTTACCAACTAATAGCAGTTAAATCTCAGTACCATACTCAGTAAATCAAACTCCAACATTCTCAACCACTCCTCCTTTACTTTATGTCTCCATAGTTCGTGACTCATTGATTCAATTCATATTTTTCTTAAACTTGATTTAAATCGTATGCGATCACTTGCAAAATTCTCTAGTCAAAATCCCTTAAAATTTTATCTCAGACTATAAAACTCCTAAATATTCCGATATGACTTACGTTTTCTAACACATCATCATACTTGTTAACACCTGCTTACATTTCTTACTGAAATTACCTTGATACTTTTGCTCATAATAAACTCCTAGTTCTTTTTAATCTTTTTGCATATGTACATAGTAAAATATTAAAACTCACTATAACGTAACAGACTAATTTAACAATGCCTTTAACACATCTCAACATACTAATACAAGGCCAAGGTAGTTTAACCTTTCTTTTCAAAATCAATCTCTCTATCATAGAGACAAAATTACGATTAATCTTACTAATTATGATTAGCACAGCCTACAATAAAACGATATTTAAGCAAGGTAAATTATTCATCTCTTTATTTTTTTACAAATTCTAAATACTTCATACTCGAACAAACCCCAAAATGTTAAGTCAAACTCAAGACTAAAGTTTAATATATCCTGCCCCGATTGGAGCAATAAAACCGAGTCAGATCTAGTAATTCTAAAGTTTTATCCAAACAATAAACATAACATATTCGTACTCGTAATGAGTACTTAATTATATTCTCATCTCAGTTAAAAGAAGTGGATTATTCGTTTTTATGCTCAGATAAAATTTTATATTATAGCTCTCTTTTAGTACATCATCTAGTTTAAATTCTTGAACGTCATTATTATATCAACATTCATCCAAGTCCCTCACCCACCCTCCCTTATCTTCCATTCTTCCGTTCCATTTGACCTAATTTGATCTAGTTTAGGTATTCTAATTTGATTTCAGGTCATCATATCGTTAGTCCATATTATCGTGGTCCTTCATAAACATAATCATCAAAATAACGTTCTTTACTTACTATAAACTCCATACTGACTTATATGCTAAACGGTAACATTGTTTTTCACATAATAAAGCTCAAACATTATCATTTACTCGGAACTTTATCGAATCTTTAACTACTGTACATACTGACACTACTCAATACTTATCATCTCTGCGTCTGCTCGTACTCGATCCTCTAATCATCTCTCTCTCTCTATCTACTCTCCTTACTACTCACTCTCTCTCCATACACTCTTCAACTACTCTCTACTCAGTCTCTCTCTCATCATCATGCTCTCCTTAGGGCAACTGCTAAAGTCGTTACATAAACGTAACCTATTCACCACTTTTTCAAACATTAATCTACTATATCATTAATATTAATGTTAATATTTTATACTATTTATAACACTACTCAGTGATTATACTGTATGTCATTTCGAGTATCATTTCTGAGATAATTACTAATAGCACAAAATTGTAGTATCTTATATATACTAATCCATAGCGTAATATATGGCTAACATACTAATGTTTTACATATTAATATAAATAAGCTAAACATATTATAAGCTATCATATATGAACTTAGTGAAATAATAGTACAACGACAAACCTATTATATAATATACTTAACATATATAAACACAGAATCTTATCGCATGTTCCATTTCGCAAAAAGTGTTTAATTTTTCGATACTAAATCTTTAGTAACATGTAACAATAGTTCCACTTACATATAACAGACAATTTCCTGTAAGTATAGTTTTGGACGTGGTATACAAAACGTACCCTTATTCATACTTTTTTCCAAGCATATTCATTTCTATATATTATATATTATAATATTAACCGTTAATTATTACAATTGGTACACTAGATTAATATTTAATACAAAAATTTTATCAAAACAAACTAATTATTATACAGGCTAATGAATATCTGTAATATAGAAAAGTCGTTTGATATCCAATTATTTATATACAAATATAATTTTTTTTTGAATAAAAAATCATAGTAAAATGTAATAGTTTTTACTTAGATTTTATTAAATGCTGTAATATCTAAGATTAAATATCTAAGTAAATTCTTAATACACATCATACCCCATTTGTCCCCCCTTCTACTCTATTGACTTTTTGATTCTATTGTATCTATTGATATACATGATATCACTTTCTAGATTAGTATACTATTATTCGTATAAACCATAACACAATAAAATAAGTTCTTTATATTACTAACTCATCGAATATATTATGACTAATATATCGTTAAACACGATTTTTATTATATATATATTATATAATAGGCTAAATAACTATTAACATGAAACTAAGAATATAAATGTACAACACAAACCTAACACTACCTAATAAGCTCAACGTAATAAATACATATTAAACTTATTTAACAAACTTCCGATATCTTAACAACAGTAAAGTACTATCACTTCGTACAAAAACGTAAACCTATTCATCACTTTTATTAAAGTTTTTTTCATATTTCAAAAGTAAATATTTCATAACTGAGATATGAGATTACATATTATGAGATTACACAGAAAGGAACAAAATAGTGAGTCACTTTTTGCCTGAAAACTGCGTAGCTAAGAGGTTAATCTCGTTTTATATATTATTTACTCTATATACTTATGACTAGTGGTTTATTTAAAGATTTCACCAACTATAACTCACTCTTAATCTATTCTCTATATATATCTAATCTCTTATATCTATATCATATATCTCATATATATATTATATATATTATATTCATTTATATCTATATATCTATATATATATATCTATATACTCTATATCATATTGCAGCCCTTCCATGCCAAGTTTACACGAGCCGCCACTGTATATAATCTATAATATAATTATCCTAAAATCCAAGTGGGCCAACTCTTATATCTCTCTATATATACTTATAATATCTCTATTCTTAATTTATTATATCTCTATCTATATATCTATTAATATCTATTATATTTAATCTCATTTTATATATATATATCTTTTGATATTATCTACTGATACATCCTTCGACTACTAATTTCTCTATCTAATCATCTATCTACTTTCCTCGTCGCTACCCCTGTATTACCTCTGAACACTTCACCTCACTATCATTGGCCAGTATATACAACATGCACACGTTTGCCCGTCATATATACCCTACACTGTCCTATATATATAACAGTCTCCGGCTCCCGTTACCAGTCACTAAAGTCTAATAAAGATATCCTCAGTAGTTTTGTGAACTCATGCTCGAGTCACCTATACTACTACTGATATATACGTACTACTTATAATATCTATATGATACCTACCCTACTGTCTTAATGTACCTAGTTTATATATTCGCATAGTATAATCTATATGTATATTAGAGCCTGACTCACCCTAGAGAGTGAGTGAGCTCTCTATTATATCTATATATATATATATCGTATATCTTCATATCTTTCTTTATATCTCTATTTACTCTATCTCTATATATATATATATCTCTTCTTTCTACTTTTTCTCTTCTCTATCTATTATATCTATATAAATATATCTCATTATATATCTATATATATATATCCTATCTCTCTCTTATATTAATATTATATCTTATCTTATCTATATCTAATATATATATATATATATATACTATATTATTCATATTATATCTTATTACTCATATATCTTCTACTTATATCTACTATCTCTTATATATATTATGTATATATATATATATATCTCTATATATACTATATTATTACTATATTCATTATATATCACAAAATATATGAATTCTCTATTAATTATATATATATATCTAATATATATATATATACTATATCTATCTATATATTCATTACTTATATATCATTACTATATATAATCTATATTAAATTATATATCTATATCTTGTTATATATATTATACTATATCTTATATATATTATCTTATATATATATTATCTTATATATCTCTATATTTATATATATATCTATAATCTCTATATATTATATTCTTATATCTATTATTATATCCTTATTATATTTATACTTAATATCTTCTATACTTCTCTATACTATCTATATTATCATCTATATTATTGATAACCCTATTATTTTTATACCGCTACTACCCCTTATAGCGGGTGACAGGTCTATATTATCCCTACTGTTTAGACACTCTATTGCCCCTTTATGCACCCGACCCTGCTCATAGCGTTTCTTTCTTTATGGATGCATTATTCTTTTCCTACATAAGTCAACTCTTAAGATGATCGTGACTGTTGTTTTGTGTAGGACTTCATTCTCATATATATTAATATTCTTTCTCTATATCTATATATAATTAATATCTATATATTCATCATCTTCTATATACTATATCTATCTATAATGATATCTATATTTATCTATTAATATATTTATATATATATTATATATTATATCATTATATATATATTCATATCTATTATTCTAATCTCTCTTTATATCTCTATCATATATTTACTTATCTATATATTTAATTATCTTCTTTTATTCTATCTATATCTCCTCTAATATATCTATCTATATATCTTATATATTATATATTAATTATATATATAATATTAATATCATTATATATTTATAATTATATACTTGTTCTCTATATTATTATAAATATATATATATTTATATTATATTAATAAATAATATATTCAATTATATCTTTTTATAATATAGTATATAGTACTAATATATTAATATATATAATTAATATATATATATAATTAATATTAATATTAATACTATAATATCTATTTAATATATACTATAATATATATATATATATATATATAGTATATAATATATATATAATGATTAATATATATATACTATTAATTATTACTACTTAATCGTTAATTACTCTATATACTTATATTCATCTCATATATTTATTCACTTCTCTAATCTATTATGGTTACCGCATCCGTCCCGCCATGCTGGAATCACCCTCTCTACACAGTCCTACGACCCACTACTCTCTTTTTAATTACATCGGTCAGTAACATTTATTATCCCTATTAGCATTCATTAACACTATACACTCTACTACAACTCTTAATAGTCACTTTTTCCTCATCACTTTTCACCTTGTTCTATACTGTTTGATGCATTCAGGTTTTTTTGTACACTCGAATATTATGAGTTGCTCGCGTCCTGCGCTGTCTAAGAGACTCAGGTGCCCTGATTATGCTATTTTTTTCTATTAATATTTTACTATCATAGGTATACCCCACGGTTCCACTCATCACTGTAGTATATAGCCTCAGATCGGGGTTCTCGCTCTTACTAGGTGGGATACGCTTGGAGGTGAGAGCACCTTCAGTCCCCATCTATGTGATTCATTATAAATTACCGGCTCATCCCCTCTCTTTGGCCTCGTACTTTACTGAGCTCATCATGGCCGGATTGACGACGCGCTCGCCTGCTACACACTGACTACTCGATTATAATTATAACTATTACAATTAACTTTCGTGATGTTTATATTTACTTTTCCACTACTTTTTTTTTATACACGTTTCATATTCAGTGAATGCCATTGACTTGCTTAATATCATACTGTTAACTTTTCTATTACTTTTACCTATGTCGTATACTGTTTATCTATATGATTATATTTTATTCACATATGTGTATCTAAATTACTTGTATGTACTTTCGGCATTTGCTGATATCACTATATCTATTCTCTAAATCTCATCATAATATATATATTAATTATATTATATATAATATTTATACTTAATTACTATTATAATATCTTTTCTATCTATATATATCTATATATATATTATATATATATATTTATCTATTCTTCTCTATATATATATATATATCTATATATTCATATATATATATTACTCTCATAATTATCTATCTTTATTCATAATATAACATATATACATTATAATAATATACTATTATCTATAACATATTTATTATTACTCTCTCTATAACATATAATATCTATTAACTCTTCTCTATATCTATATGTTATATCTATATATATATTAATATATATATTATTATATATCTAATATATATCTATATATATATATAATCTATATCTATATTATATAATATTATTATATATATATATATACTATATATTATATTATATATATATTATATCTCTGTTAATATATATTATTCTCTCCATATATTATTCTATATCTATATAATCTATATATATACATATATTATATATATTATTCTAATAATATATATATTACTATCTATTCTCATTACTAATCTATATATATCTCGTATAATATATATATATCCTCATTATCTCTATATATATATATATTATATATATTTCATATTATATATATATATAAACATCTATATAATATATATTTATATCTATATTATAATATCTATCTATCTATTCTATATTTATATATATTATATTAATATCTCTCTTCTTACTATTATATTATGATCTATTCATAATCTATAACTAATCTTCTAATATATATATATATATATATATCTACTACTTCATATATATATATATATATACTATCTATCTATCTTATAATATATATATTATACTATCTATCTATATCTATATCTTATATAATTATATAATTTATATATATATTACTCTTATATTAATATATATATAATATATATATATATTTATATATATATTATATATATAATCTATTATATATATATTAATCTATATATATATTCTCTATATCTTATATCTCTTCTTTTCTTTTCTCCTCTTCTTCTTTCATATCTTTTTTTATAATAATTATCTATTAAAATACTATACTAATCTCTTATCTATTATATATATACTTTAATCTATATATATCTTATACATATATTCCTATTATTCTATATATATATATATATATCTATATATATTCATATATATGTATATATATATATCTCTATATCTATTATATATATCTAATCTCTATCGTTAGTCTAATATAGGAGTTAGGTCACTACTAACCCGCACATACCTGAATCAACTAATCTCAGGTAGTTGCCCCGTGATGTTTGCCCTGTTGCACACGGCACATTTTGCTCAACATCTGGTTTTTATTCTAACGCTTAGCATCAGTGTCCAGGTTGTGAGTATATATATTCAAAGTAGTCGGTAAGAACCGAATTTAAGGTCTGGTCAGAACCTAGATTCAGAGTTTTTGTATGGCCGTGTAGCGCTCCAAGTTGTTTGTGGCATAGCACCACTTACCAGACGTCGTCGGAGTTGTATTCCTGTATAGTCCCTAAAGTGGGCTTTTTTGGTTCCTAGAGCGGTTTATACTCGCGAAGACTGACTTGGAGGTCGGGTCGAGGCAGCAGAACTGGCGGAGAGGAGGTGTTTTAGGTTTAGTACGAGATTCTCCGGGTTGGAGTCCAGAGACCCCGCGCAGGTGCTTGTGATTACGCATGCGTAGAAAAAAGACACAGAGTAAAGGTTCTCAATCGGAGTGCATATTGATAATATAAGAAGAGAGGTATTAGGAAGGGAGGATGAGGTGAAGGTATGGTAAGTAAAGGGGTCAGAGTGTAAATGGAATATCAGGTTGGTATAACCTTATGACACCGGTGTGGAATGCTCAGAGTTGCGGATACCTAGTAAATGTACATTTAACTCTTTAACGTATTATATATACATAATAATTTTCATTATTATACTTAGGTGTTTTTACACTTATTAAATAAAAAATAGATTTTCTGTACTTAATCATATTAAGTCATATATATAGTTCAAATAATGCCATTGGAATCTTGTAGACTACTCGTCTATTTCTAATATTGTTATTGAAATGAACTCTGACATTTTATATTTTATCATAATCGCAATATATTCTTTATATATATAACCGCTATACTAATTATTTTTTTTAACTTAATTACATTAAATGTTTCTTATTTTATTTTATGTTTTATTTTACATATTTATTTAGAATTTTCTTATTTCAATTTATATTACATAATTTACTATTTTTTTTTTATTTAATATTTTATATTTTTTAATTTTTTTTTTTATTTACTAATTTTTATTTTCATTATTATTATAAATATTTTTATTTTTTTTTTAAATTTTTTTTAATTTTTTTATATTATTATTCAATAATTTTATTTATATAGTAAATTTTATTTTGCTTTATATTTATATTATGTTTATATTTTATTTTTTTTATTTCTTTTTTTATATATTCATAATATTTTTAATTTATTTATTTCTATTATTTATATAATTTATATTTTTTAGCTTTTATATAGCCTCTATACCGGCCCAAAATTATTTTATTTTGGCTAGTAACTTCTAATTATATAGATCCCTTTCCTCTTTTTTCTCTTAAATTGTTCTACCTCTTTATATTTAATATTTTTTTTTTTTATACCTTTATATTTATTAATTTTTTATTTATTTTATTATTAAAAATTTTATTTTTAACTATTTCACATTTTATATTTAATTATTTAATTTGGTTTTGTATAGTAATATATATTTTACTTTAACTCACGTATTTATTTTTTTTAAAATTTTATATATATTGTTTATTTTTTTTGATATTTATTTTTTTTTTATAACATTTATTGATTATTTTTTAATATATACAATAAATATTTTATTAGCTTCATTGTTTTAAATATCAGTATAAAAATTTACGTTTTTACATACGCTAAAGCAGTAAATAGTATATTTCAGTAAATCAAACACCTCTACTACCTTCATTCATGATGCTCTATTGATTTTGTTCAATGATTTCTTTATCTTTCGTTTAACATAACAATAATAATTTTATTATATTTTTTATGTTTTGTTTATTTACATTTTTGTTTTACTAAAATTTTATGCTCTTCTAATGTTTAAATACGATAAAAATTTACGTTTTTATAATAATACCATATATAAAGCAGTTATATATTAAGTAAATCAGTAAATATAATATTCAAACGCATCTGTAACATATTGATATCTTATATTGTCTATATGATTATTAGTTTTTTACTTTATGTACCAAAATAATATAATAATTAATTATATATATACATAAAATATTTTAATTTATTTATTTTAGTATTTGTTTTCTTTAACTTTTTAGGTATTTTTAACTACTAAATTTATTATATGCTTTTTACTAAAATGTTATCTCTTAAAAATTTACAATTTTTCATACTATTAAAGCAGTAATATAGTAAATATGCAGTTAAAATAACTGCCCTCTCATATAATATCCACTCTACTATATACTTCCATTATATGATCTTTGATTACTATATTTGAATCATTATCAAGTTCAATTAATTTTGTTATAATATACACAAACCTTATTTATATTTTTTGCTTTGTAATTATCTTTAAAACATTATTGTTTTTTATCTATAAATATATTTTACGTTACTTTTTATGTTTATTAATACTTACCACATAATTTAGCATTTTACTCATACACTTTTAAAAGCAGTAATAATAAAGTTAAAATATGTAAGTAAAATCAATATAACTCTATGATAAATAAACTGCCTACTACTTCCTACTACCTCTATCACCACCCTTATATATATACCGTTGAATCTAATATTATGTTCTATTGTTTGCTTGAGCTCTTGAGTTTGGGATATTGGCTAAGTCACGTCTTAATAATATTGTTCTGATAATTCATATAACTGTGGTACACTACTGTGTTTCTTTCTAATTTTTGTTTTGTTTTACTAAAATCTATTTTTCCAAAGTTGTATAAAATGATATAAATTAAAGAGTTGGATAACAGTTAATATGTAAATGCATTTTTAAAATACTTAATAAGTGCAGTAAATCAGTAATATCATAGTCATAATCATAACTGTACCGTCCTACCTCTTAGTCACATTATATATATGATCTTAATTATGATCTATTGATTATACTTATATATTGATCTTTGATTTAGTAATATTATTTGTAATAACCTAAACACAAAAAACTTTATTTATTATTTGGTGTTTTCTTTATACCATTTATGTAGTTTATACTATAATAAATAATTATTCTTTTTATATTGTTTATATATTAATTTATTGACTTTTTATTACATACTTTAAAAGCTAGATATAATCATGTAAATCAGATAATATCAATAACTCTAGTTATAAGTGAGCTGGTTCTGATATGTGCGAGGTAATTGATACTATATTTATTTATTGCTTCTAAGTTCATAAAATTTGTATAACATATTATAAACTTTTATTATTTTGTTTTGTTTTCATTAAACAATGTTTTTATACTATAACTATGACTTATGGTGTATTATAAGTTTTATTTTTTTTTTTTATACACTCCTGTTTTTACCAAGTAAATCTAAATTCTTTTTATGTTTATAACTTAAAAATTTGCATTTTTCTATACTATATATATATATATCATAGTAATAATAAGTAATCAAACTCACTGTATCTCAAGCTACCTACTTCTAATACCTTATATAATACCATATGTATATTATATTGATTATTGATCTAATTGATTCGTCTTTTGTATACATAAATACTACAAACTTTTTATTTATTTTTGATTTTTGTTTTTTTATAGAATTTTGTTTCCTACTAAAATTTGAGCAGCCCCCTCGCCATGGTATATTCAAAAGAAATTTAGACCGGATTACCGCACTCATACTTAAGCATTATAATTAGATATAAATTAAGTAATATCAAACTGCTCATTCACTATACTCCTATACCTTTTATATACTAATATCTTTGTCTATTGATTATCAATTACAATTTTTATATAATTATACATAAATACTTTTATTTATTTTATATTTTGTTTGTTAAGTTTTTACATTTTGTTTTATACTACAAATTTATTTCTTTTTATGTTTTATAATTGCATGTACCTTTGGTATTGTTATGTTTTACAAAAATGATTTTGTCAATAATTTGAACAGGGGAATATATTTATTCATGTCTCAGGAAATCCTCTATACTTTACTTCATGCTCTATTTGAATACTATTATGTTTATTCTATTATTGTTATTTATTATCTAATGTAATGTTTTGTATCACATAACAAAACTTTTTTTATTTTTGTTTTGTTTCTTTAATCACATTTTTGTGTATCTTTAAGTGGTGTTGTATATAGGTTTAGATAGTAGATATTGATTAATAAAGATAGGATATGAACAATTTTAACAAGATGATGTTGTCGTGTAGTAATGATATGGGTACATACCATGTGAGAGAATGAACAGTTAACAGGTATAGCTTATCAAGGAATGTGTTTCGAGCTCAACGCGGTGAAAGGATGAAGTGATAGTAGGTGATTGGTTCAAGAGGATGTATAGTGTGTGACTCGTGATTGGGAACCTGCACTAGTTGAACTTAATGGGTAGAATCTAGATATGAATTAGAGATTGGTATAATGATGTCACTCATAATTGATGGCTATGTTGTTGCAGTAATTTGTGAGAAACAATGTCGATGAATATAGTTTGGCAGAGGCGAATGAACGAAGGTCGCACAACATGACTATGTCTTATATAGTATTTGTTGTCTGTGGTGTTGTATCTTTAAGTAGTTGTTGTGGTTGTTGCGCTCCAAGCTATTGGTCCCATTGGCATATTTTTACACTCCTCTTCACTCCTTCTAACCCGATTATACACCATTGTGGACATGTCCTGTCGCGGTCCGTGACCTGCTCCTATGGGAGGGATTGTTTCTGTGAATGTCAGAGATCCGATGACTTACTATTAATGGTATCAAGTAATCAACGAGGGTCGAGTATCATGGTACGCTTCATTACTCTCTTCAGAACATCTCTCGCTCATCCATACTTCTCTTACCCTACTGCTTCTTCCTTTTCCGCCTGATGCTTAATCTAGTTCGATGCACCTTGCATCTTAATTGTTTCCCAATATGGTACTATTGATGAATTGACGCAGAACGCAACGCAATACTACTCTAGTCATAATATATATACTTAATAAGTAATCTTTTTGTATATACATAACTATAAAATAATAATTCATTTGCTTTAGCTGGTTTGTTGTTTTTGTAAATGTATGCCGTTTGTTGTATGCATATTGTTTGACCGTTGCCGAATGATTATGTTTAGATTATATGTTATAGTTGTTGTTAGTTATGTTATGTTGTTGTTTGTTGTGTAGATTGTTGTATTAGTTATTATTAGTTGAGTTGCTCATGTTTAGTTTTGTTGTTGTTGATTGTTGTTGTTATAGTGTATTAGTTTGTTTTAGTTGAGTTCTGATTTGTTGTTGATTTTATGTGTTGTAGTTAATTCTCTATTATAATACGTCATGATTAACATCATGAATTAATATATACCTTTTTTCAAAATAATTAATTTATAAACATAATATATAGATTTAAATTTTGGCAATTATCTAATTGTATTAGAAAACTAAACAAAAAATATTTTATATAAAATATATAGCCTAAATGATAATAATAAAATACTGATTTCATTAACTATAAATGAGTACTAAATATTAAAAGTTATTCATATCATTGCCTAAGTCAAGTAAGTAACGGCTAGCAATTCATATCTTTATACTACTACCATACATACGCTCAATATTTAATTATTATATAATAAATATTATAAAATATTTTTTTAAATAATTATTATATAAATTAATTAATTATCTATTATTATTATTATTAATTATTTATTTTATATCTTTATTCTATTATATTAATTATATTAATATATTTTATTATATTCTTATATATTTATATTAGTATATTTTGCAATGATTTGGTTCTGTGTGGCTAATCTGAAGAGAGTTTGAGAGGATTGGTAGAGGAGAGTTTTGTGCTATATAGTAACTGCATGCATTATGTGGTAATTAGTTGATTATTTGGTATATAAGTCTATGTAGGACTGTATTGATAGCATGACATTTTGTGAATCATAGTAATTTTCCTCGCAGTCTATAAAATCTCTCTACGCATCATATGTCAATTGCGTGCGAGAAGTTCGTATGGCAGACGCGATGAATAGTTCCGTTAGTAATTTCGACGCCAGATCTGCGACATGGTGCAAATCTTATAGTGGTGGTAACAATATGGTACACTCATAAGTCTTGGGACGGTGACGATAAGTGTGTATATCTAGCTCACGTGCGTGGTTATTCGATTGTTGGCCTGGTTGTTACAACTGTATTACCCGCGCACTGTATTATGTGTGCCGTAATGAACTATGCGTGTTGGAATAAGAGGTCATAGGTGAAGTCTAAGGTTGCCATAAGTCATCGTTCTCGAACATGCAATCATCTTTCTTTTGGTGATGATTCTATGTGTTTGTGGATGAGCACGTGAGATATGGGATGATAAAATGAAGGTAGCTTAATCGTGTTATAGTTGAATTCGCTGTGTCGAGAATGCTAAGTGCAGTAAAATGAGATATAATATAATCTTACCAGAAAGTGTGTTTTTTACTTGAGTTCCTTTGGTTTTTGGTAATAGCTAATTTACGGATTACAATTGCGTAATTAATTTCATATAGTCAGTTTGGCTAAGCGGTTTCATATGTCGTCTGTAGACTGTCTGTTGCTTTGGGATAATCGTTCGTACTCTAGACTCTTGGGTGTGAAGATCTCTCCCGAATGGAATATATTGGAATGTGATTGCTCTAGTAAATTAGGATAATTACGAATTGATAGGAAATGATAACTTCTGTACGTTGCACGTTGTTGACCTCAAGATGCTTTGAATTGAAGGTTTGTCATAATTAGCGCTCTTCATAATCTGTCTTGCGAATTCGGCGGGCGCTTAATCTAGTACATCAGCGGGTGGGTATAGTTGTGGGCCACCTGGTTCCAAGGATGAATCTTTACACTTAACCAGAGATCTACTCCACCAAGCTGAGAGTTCGTCAATATCTCGTGAAGCTTATGGTGGATTTTTGACTGCGTCGCACGCTCACTAAAAACCTTACACGGGTATAGAGTGGTGTACAGCGTACCTCTGGAGGTTTAACTTCTTTACAATCTTCCACATCGTCCACATTGGCTTTCGTGATACTCTCACACTTATGAGTGTGCCTCTGCTGATGCCCTTGCGTTTAACCTTCTCACTGCCAGTGTACACCGGGCAAAGAATGTAATGTAGATTGTTATGGTTGGTTAATACTAGAAGTATTCACCCGTTTGGCTATCAAGCTTATTATAACTTTTTTTTTCATATATTTCATCTAACACACTATATTCGATATTTGTATTTATGATATTTATTTACTATTTTCACCGTATTCCTAGAACATCTTTTGCCTTATCCCGCCACATCTATATTCCTCTTATGTTCTTCTTTCTTTCACCCTTAGTTATATTCATTTATATTTATCTATTTTTGACGCTACTCATATTATATAATATATACTAGATCCCTCCGGGGTTTATTCCCTATACTCAACTAACGGGGGTTTATGCTCCACCTCAGGGGGTTTTTTGAGTATATCTTTAGGTTTTTCCCTCATTACGCATAAGATCATTATTTATATGATCATGGTTTATCTTATATACTACATCAGCTTTTTACTCGACTATATTGTATTATTTTTTCCTACCCTCGGAGAAACTTTGGAGCATTGCCTTTATGACAACCTGAACAATATATATCTAACATATACTAATTCTGTCTGACCCGATACCGTCAATCATTTATTATTTACTCATTTTATACACTCATGTAATCACTTTACCGAGTTTCACATTGTGAGTCACAATCACTACTATTCTATATATCACGTACTATCCATATTAGTCCAACGTCACTGCTCGGGCATGCTGAATATACTTAACATTCCCCTCATTCATAGCTCTACCTTACCTGGGATTACAGTTTTGTCCTTTTTTTTATTTTTAAATCATACGTATATATATAGGTCTCTACCTCATGAGTACTACTTACTAGATTTAATACCGTTCTATATCTATAAATAGATATTTAAAGCTATGTGTTCTATAGGGTCATAAATAGTTACTCTTACTATACTTTGCTCTGGTAGGTCTTACATATAACACAATTGAAAATATATTAATCGAGAATATGAAAACTTAACATCAACTAAAAATTTAGTTATATATAGTTATATAATACAATATATATATATATATTTTAATTTTAATTTTTTTTCCAGTTTCCAGTTTCCAGGAAGTCATTTTCCAGTTTCCAGGTTTCCAATTTCCAGGATTCCAGGATTTCCAGGATTTCAGTCCCATCCAATATAGCCCCTCCACTACAGCGATATATCGAACGAATGTTATTAATAATTTTCATTCGATTATATTTTTCAATGTTAAAAGCCAACCAGAGCAGGTAGAGAGACGATTTAACCCTAGAACACATAGCTTTAAAACATTTATATAACGGTTATCTTATGTCCAGTAGACCGGCATTTAAAAAAAAAAAATTAAAAATAATAATTGCCATTTTTTTTGCTTTTTTTTAATTTTCATTATATATTTGCATCATTTCCCTATTCATTTATGCTTTTACATATTGAATACGTAGAATATTTTGGGACCAATTTCAAACTCTTAGAAGTTATCATATTGTAAATTTTTTATAAAAAAATATTTACGGTCTGTCAGACATAAGTTATGTGATGTAGGGTTAAACATCGATATAGGGGTAAAAAACATCGATAAATCGATTTAAACCATCAAAAATGATCTATCGATTATTTAAAAACCTTAAAGGAACCAAAAAACCCCCTTTGGTGGGCTAAACCCCCTTTTGGGGTAAAACCCCTGAGTTCAGGCTCAAAATAAATAAATAAATAACTAACTTTTAACAAAATATAAATATAAAGTAAAATAGAAACGTAAAAGAAAATACATAACAAAACGAAATGTTTATATTAAATATGTGAAAAAATATAAATATCTTCCAACGACGCTTAGAAAAATGTTACACATCTGCTTGACATCATAGAAATAACAGTCATGTGATCAGTAAGTTAGTACGATGATTGCATGGCTAATGTATTAAGTAAAGTGTCTATAATTATTGTGTGTGTGGTGTGTGTGTGTGTGTGTGTGTGTGTTTGGTGTGTGTTGAGTTATTTGTATTTTGGTTTATTAAATATATATAATTGTATAATATAATATAATAATAATAATAATAATAATAATAATAATAATAATAATAATAATAATAATAATAATAATAATAATAATAATAATAATAATAATAATAATAATAATAATAATAATAATAATAATAATAATAATAATAATAATAATAATAGTAATAATAAAACTACTGTTTAAGATAAAAACATATGTTAAGTAAGGACGAAAGGGAAACAAATAATAAATCTCGTTACCCTTCTCATGTGTCAAAAGATATTAAGATTAATGAGTCATTCCTCGAATTTCATTGGCTGACCGTGATAGCATAGCAAATACAGTTCTCTGATTGGTTATCCCTTGAACGTAACAAGATTACGTAATGTTTAGGTGCCGGGTAGAGAGCAATTTACCAACCAATGTTCTAGTTGTGAACCTACAGGCTAAGTGATCGCACGCTTTATTGGTGTTGTGAGATCTATGGGGAATAATAATAATAATAATAATAATAATAATAATAATAATAATAATAATAATAATAATAATTAATAATAATAATAATAAATAATAATATAATAATAATAATAATAATAATAATAATAATAATAATAATAATAATAATAATAATAATAATAATAATAATAATAATAATAATAATAATAATAATAATAATATTGCTATGCCGTCTTCTGCTGGTAAGTTGAAACTTTTAATTTTAGTTACCTTGTTAATGAATGCTGTATGTCAGTTAGGCTAGGATGATATATATTTTTGTTTAGTTTTCAATATTACAATGATAATGCAAAATTAACATTAATATTTTAGAGATATGTTTGAAAAAGTGTTTTATATTTTCATTTAACTTGAAGTATGATATAATTAACAACAACAACAACAACAACATACAACACAACAACAACAACAACAACAACAACAACACAACAACAGCAACAACAACAATCCCCCCACAACAACAACAACAACAACAACAACAACAACAACAACAACAACAACAACAACAACAACATCGACAACTGCAACAAATGCAACAACAAACGCAACATTTCAAAAACAACAACAGCTAAAGCAAAGAATTTATTTTTATGTTATGTTTATACAAAAAGATACTTATAGATATGACATGAATCAATAGATCAATGAACAATAGATAATAGATCATAGGATCATGGATGGGTAGGAGGATGGAGTGGGTGGTTTGATTTATTGATTTACTGATTTACTGATTTACTGATTTACTGATTTACTGATTTACTGATTTACTGCTTTAGAGTATGTAAAAATGCCAATTTTTTTTTAGTTATAAAATAAAAAGAATAAACTTTTTAGTAAAACAAAATATTTAAAGAAAACAAAACAAAATAAATAAAAGTTTTTGTGGTATGTTATACAAAATATGACTTGAATCAATAGATCAATAGATCAATAGATTCATATGATCAATAGACAATACTTAGGAGGATAGAGTGGGTGGTTTGATTAACTGATTTACTGATTTACTGCTTTACTGATTTACTGATTTACTGATTTACTGCTTTAAGGTATGTAAAAATGCAAATTTTTTAAGTTATAAACATAAAAAGAATAAATTTTTTAGTAAAAACAAAATGTTTAAAGAAAACAAAACAAAAATAAATAAAAGTTTTTGTTATGTTATACAAAACATGACTTGAATCAATAGATCAATAGATCAATAGATCAATAGATCATGGAAGGGTAGGAGGATGGCTGGATACAGTTTGATTTACTGATTTACTGATTTACTGAAGTCTTTAAGGTATGTAAAAACGCAAATTTTTAAGTATAAACATGAAAAGAAATAAATTTTTTAGTAAAAACAAATGTTGTAAAGAAACAAACAAAAATAAATAAAAGTTTTTGTGTTATGTTATAAAAATGTGACTTGAATCAATAGATCAATAGATCATGGAAGGGTAGGAGGGTATGGATGGCAGTTTGATTTACTGATTTACTGATTTACTGCTTTAAGGTATGTAAAAAATGCAATTTTTTTTAAGTTATAAACATAAAAAGAATAAATTTTTTAGTAAAAACAAAATGTTTAAAGAAACAAAACAAAAATAAATAAAAGTTTTTGTGTTATGTTATACAAAATATGACTTGAATCAATAGATCAATAGATCAATAGATCATGGAAGGGTAGGAGGGTGGCTGGATACAGTTTGATTTACTGATTTACTGCTTTAAGGTATGTAAACATGCAAAATTTTTTTAAAGTTATAAACATAAAAAGAATAAATTTTTTAGTAAAAACAAAATATTTTAAAGCAAATAAAACAAAATAAATAAATTTTTATAGTAAAAACATAATGTTTAAAGAAAACAAAACAAAATAAATAAAAGTTTTTGAGATATGTTATACAAAATATGACTTGAATCAATAGATCAATAGATCAATAGATCATGGAAGGATAGGAAGGTGGCTGGATACAGTTTGATTTACTGATTTACTGATTTACTGCTTTAGGGTATGTAAAAATGCAAATTTTTTTTAAGTTATAAACATAAAAAGAATAATTTTTTTTAGTAAGACCATTAGTTAAGAAAAAAAAGCAAAATAAATAAGTTTTTGTGTTATGTTAGATCAAATATGACTTGAATCAAAATAGATCAATAGATCAATAGATCAATAGATCATGGATGGACAGGAGGGTATGGAGGGCAGTTTGATTTACTGATTTACTGATTTACTGCTTTAAGGTATTTAAAAATGCAAATTTTTAACTTATAAACATAAAAGGAATAAATTTTTTAGTAAAAACAAAACAAAAATAAATAAAAGTTTTTGTGTTATGTTATACAAAATATGACTCATGAATCAATAGATCATAGATCAATAGATCAATAGACATCAACGGATGGGTGGGAGGGTATGGAGGGCAGTTTGATTTACTGATTTACTGATTTACTGCTTTACTGATTTACTGCTTTAAGGTATGTAAAATGCAAATTTTTTTTAAGTTATAAACATAAAAAGAATAAATTTTTTTAGTAAAAACAAAATGTTTAAAGAAACAAAACAAAAATAAATAAAAGTTTTGTGTTATATTATACAAAATATGACTTGAATCAATAGATCAATAGATCATGGAAGGTAGGAGGGTATGGAGGGCAGTTTGATTTACTGATTTACTGATTTACTGCTTTAAGGTATGTAAAAATGTAAATTTTTTAAGTTATAAACATGAAAAGCATAAAATTTTAGTAAAAACAAAATGTTTAAAGAAACAAAACAAAAATAAATAAAAGTTTTTGTGTTATGTTATACAAAAATATGACTTGAATCAATAGATCAATAGATCAATAGATGAGTGCAGGAGGGTGATTTGATTTACTGATTTACTGATTTACTGCTTTAGGGTAT
>JABUQX010048422.1:0-40000 GCA_015478945.1 Trachelipus rathkii
GTGATTTGGATCAAATATCGAACCTTGAGTCGGGGAAACTGCCCTCTCTGTCCGGGAGCGCTTGCTTACTGATCTTCGAGCTGTAACATGTCTAGTAGTTCCTCTGTTGACACGTGCGTGATGCGTGGCGTTCATTGTTTCCAGTAATATAAGGCGCCATGGACGCGGAGCGTACTTGATTTCTCTAGGTCAGTAGACTGGATATACACCTCACCGCGCAGCCGCGATGTGGGTGGAGGGGGGCTACTTCCGCCTGTCTCTCTTCTGTTAGTGATTACTTTCAGTGCGTTTATAAAGAGTCGTTATATGCATTTATTTATAAGAATGTATAAGGGTGATTGTGCTATGAACCTGTTGCCGGCTATAAGGTATGAAGATATGTATTATGTAGATGAAAAGTGAGGCTAATGTGTCGTTTGCCACTACGTGTCTGAAATCAGATTTTGGTCGTGACGTCGTCGTTGCGCGTTTATTGGACCGTGGGTCGTATGGTCCGTGACAGTGAATAAGAGTGTTAAATTAAAAATGGAGAGAGCCATGGCTCCTCTAGTGGACGTAATATATTACAAAGTGTATGCAAACTTATTCCAAACGCAAGTTTTGCATACACTTCTGATAGGTAGGGCACGAGAGTGTTGAACTATATTGCTTTTGGTATATATATATTACTTTTTGCAAAAACGACTTGGATTGGTGAATTTAGTAACCATTTGTATCCGGGTTACATAATCTCTTGAAAATTCCGTCATTTCTCGATCATTCGTTTCTCATAATATGACGTTATGTGGTATCTATATTTCGCAGTACTATATGCCGGACGTTACTCGCGCTGGATAATCGAGTGTTCGGAATATAGGCTAATTGTACGCTGATGTCTAAATATGCGGTCGGTATGTTGTCGAAGTTATGTTGTGGATTCGTTATGTGCATAGGGTGCGATTGGGTTGATAGGGGTCTTGGCAATTATGAGTTTCGTATATTATGTGTGTATGGTATAGATCGATCGAGTAGTTGTGCGGTTTTAGAATGAGTTATTGTTTTAAGAGCGTAGGTTGCTCATAAATGAATTCAGGCAGTGTCCTTGGAAGTCCTGGGAGAGGAATAGTATCTTGGGAAATCTTTTATCTTTATACTATGTGATTTCATTCTCGTGATAGAGCAATTTTTTATTTTTCCTTTAAAAAATCAGGGGAAGAGCAAAGCAGAGAAATTTCGTGTTTGCTCGAGCCTAGCGATGTCGATATGTGCTGTGGAGTCGCGTGGATCATTTTGTTTTCCACGGATTTGACGTTTAGTCCACACATCAGGAAAGATATTATGTCATGCCTCCTTGTATGCTTTTGTTGCATACATCATGCATTATGGGTCTAAGACCACATCGTAAATGTCTCTGCTTATGCAACAATGATGTATATTTTATCGATATGTTGAGTGATTGGTATTGTCATGTGTTATAATTTATTGCAAACAGTAAATATTACACTTTTTATTTAAGCAACATATAATTTAGGGTGGCTCGTGTAAGAATAATTAAAAAGAATATTTGATTTAGTTTAAAAGTATTGAGTAAATATTATACCTATTGAGAGAGGAGATTTATCCAGGCACTTTAGTCCGAATAATATCTAAGATAAACTGGGTAAGCATAGATATTTATAGTGAAGTCGCGCTGTAGATGATGATGAGAGAAATATAAAGTATATAGTAACTACAATACCTATATCTAGAGCTTTAAGTTCATCTAGAAAGCTAATCTATTATCTATATAAATAAAAATATGAAATTTACCTTATCTATAGATACATTATATATTGTGATTATCCGTCTTGCGCTTGAGATGTAGATGTATAGTATTAGGAGATAAGGTGATATACTTTATAACATCAAAATATTACAATATAATGTAGTTCTATTCTTATCTTCTGCTTCATACACCTCTTCCTCTCGTGCAGCATATGCATTGCTTAGGGAGAGTGCGTCGTAAAGAACCGACTACAATATACAGTGATCATGTGAAACGATAAATGACAAGACGTAAGATCATCAGACTGGAAGGAATCGATTCTCGCACACGTTTTGAGCGTTGACACAGACTCTTTTCAACTGATATTATTGATAAAAAGCGAGATATATGAATATAGATGAGAAGCCATACGAGTCAGCGAGATCTAAGATAAATTCACCTATATTAATCGCCTAGATAACGTCCGTCATATGTTGGGAATCGGCCAAACTAAATAGTAGCGATCAAGCCAACCATCTAATACCAAGATGTAAAGTATCATGTATACAATGGTATACAATGAAGGTTCATAAGAAGGACCCTGGCCTAAGGATGGCGTCACACGAGGCGAGGCCGACATAGTCCCTTAATATTCTACTGAAAAATACTATATTTCACATAGTGCCAATCCGGACATGTCCTTCAGCACTGCTCATGCGACATGCTCACAAAGTTTCATCAAGGAACTGGGACATTTCATTACTATCCATTACTATCCAGTCATGATTCGTATTTTTTAGCACAATATACGTTTTACTCACCGGAAAGTTATCTAACAATTCCATAGTCCGTAGTCGCCATTTTCCGTCTATACTATCACTTATCATCTCATCATAGATCGCAGTAAGTACTGGCAGCTTAAATTCACATACCTACCTTTTGTGCTATCCATTCGTATCACATCTCGAACCAAAATTACCATCATTTGCGAGACATAAGTGTAATGATACCAATATTATTAGCTCTTCTGTATCTCAATTTCTTACATTTTTTCCACTTGTGTATCGTAGGCAACACTCTTCAGGTAGAGTAACAATAGTCACAATGCCGGCATTAAATACGTTCATCCTCGTGCATCACTTTGAACTAAAAATAAATATCTCTCATATATTAAGCAATATAGACACTATAAAGTCTTGTAGGATGCTTCAAAAAACTTCGGTAAAATTCAGTTTTAGATTCAATATAGCTTATATTATTCACATAACCATATAAGTTCACTATCTACCATTATTATATAAATAGATTTGTATTGCTCGTTATCCCGGTTTCATGTGTTGCAAAAAAGAAGATTACTCGTATAGGCTTAAGTAGGTTAAACTCCATAAACATATAATGGTAGTCTGAGTGACAAACATCATCCATACTCAGTATAGCATGAATGACCATATTCTCCTCCTTACTAAGCACATCTTAACAACTCAAAGATCCAGACTATTCAGTCCGGCTTATTGCATTCATTATGCTAATAAACCGCTGATCTTAATTGCCCAGGCCAGTACTCTATTCTCTCTGTCCAATATTATATCACGATAAAACTTTTCCTACTACCTGAGAAGCTAATATAAGCACTGCGTAGCTATATAATTATCTGTTCAGTATATACGGTTCCGTTTCCGCTAGTTGTCTCTCATATCCCTTATCAAGGCCAGTAATAGACTTACTCTATCACTCTAAATATTTTAATGAGCTCGAGAACATTTCTAGCTGAGCAATTACTATTATATGTCGTTTACTGTAGATGCTTTACCTGCGACCAAAGTATTCTATTGGCGCATTCTAGCATACACAATTGCCACTTTCACTCAAATCGGAGGAGTTCGTGTCCTCACCTGCACAACCTCTATAGAACCTCTTATCTCCTTGAGGATCCACGTCTCCTATCTTTTCGAGCACGTCCCATCTTCATATTAGCCTACCAGTTACATTCAACCCTAGCCAAATCTCTGTCGCTATCCAACTCTCCGAGCCGACTGCATCTGAGTCTCTTAACACCTGATCGCTCATGCGAGCCAAAACATCCCCACAGAACCTATAATCATTGCTCGACATAGTAAATAGGTATAAGCGGAGGCCTCTAACCCAATATCCCTACTCACACTATCCATTAATAACATTCTACGAAGACATGACACCTCCCAAAATTTTTTTTCTCTGAGAAAACCTATTCCCACCCACCCTCCAACTTCTTGTTTCATAAACCCTCCCTATATCCATGACACAATAAGTGAAGATATATAACCTAAGTGAGAGCGTAATAACATCTAATCTCGCCCGTGTTAATGTAAACGTCTCCGCGTGGATTCTTAGGCGTAAATCTCCAGAGTCAGCCATCCTTGTTACCCATCCAACTCACATATAATAAACTTAAATAAATATCACGATCACTTATCGTCTATCGATATGCATACTTTTAATTAGATTCAGAAGCCTACTCGCCCAATAACACCCACTCTATATATTCAAAAAACACCCCTGCCATACATATATATATATATACTTAAGTAAATTTATTAATAAAAATGCTTATCCTACATTAAACTTATTACTAATGAATATTAATAGTATATAAATATACGACCTGTTGTCAAAATTACCATAAAACTCTAAATACATTTAAATTCTCTTCTCACCTCATTTTCCCATATCAATATTGTTTTATCAAATTGTAAAAGATTTGATGTTTGTTCATCATCTTTTGTTATTAAGTTATTGTCTAGTTAGTTAAAGATTTATACTACATATACAGTATACCTTCAAGTCACTTCGAACGCAACCTACTTTCCGACTATAAAATACCACGCATAAATATACGCGTCTCGCACTGAAAAAGACGAGCTACACAATAGAAGGTAAACATGAGATTATGTTTACATCTAATCTATAATATTTTCTAAACATGGAATTCTCTTTCCTCCCTCTGCTTCCTCTCACAATTATGGAACAAGTGGGTAATAACATCTATTTATCCTGTTTGCTATTATTACTCGTTTCCTTACAAATCCTCTTATGGAACTATTAAACCTAATATCCCTCCATAAAACGTCATTTTAATTTACACTAAAAATTATCCAAATCCAATCATATCCACCATCTCTGCCTCCGCTCGTGATCAATATAATACAACCCAGTAATTTCATCTATACCTAACTTCAGGATTACCATTACTTTATCCAAGCATTATTTTGTCCCATTAACGTACCGAATCACTTATTACCGAATACCTCTACTTACTATAAAACCTCAATAACATATAACAAAATTATAACAAAAATTATTACCTTTCTTGCACATCAGAAACCGCTATCGAACAGTGTACAATAACACACTAATCTAATCATATTTACATTAAGATATAATTATAGCAATATGGCTAAAATTTTCGTAGCTGATTCTTTCACAGCGACTACCACTTCTCTACATTTTTCGGCATAATGCATTACTCTAATCTCAATACACATACACCATACTCCATCATTAACATAAAAAATAATTTCTTAATAGATATACCTTTATTCTCAAATATACTAAAACCATAATTAATCAGAATAGCTTTAACACTAATCTCATGGAGAGTAACATTCACCTATTTCCTGATATATCCTTCATCCTTCATCTGGTTTAAACTCTCTTCCCAAACCTGTATCTATAAAAGCTAATCATAATGAGTTCACTTCGTATATAATTCTCTAGCGTATATCTGAGCAGATCAAACAGTTGTTAGATCACTATATATTGTATCTCTCTATTATAAATGTACGCTAACTTGCATTCATATATCTGAAGAATCCGGTCCATACATCGACCTTTTTAAGAGTAAAGACCAACATTTATTTATTAATTATCTCTCCCTATGTCAGATATCTTCATTTTTTTAAAACTAAATAAGCACAAGCTTCGTTAACCTATGTCTTCTTGCGTATCATGTACCTCCACTATCCTAAACTACAAAGTCTCGCCTTGTGACTCACATCAATTGACTTCTACAATTACTAATGTAGCTACATCTCCATCATAGCGCGCTTCCTCTTGTCGACGACACAATACACTATTTCGACAGAATCTACTATCGCACTGTCATTGCAACACCCAAGTATTATCCCTTAGACATTCCCCCACGCCTAGATTCGATACCAACCGATAGTTGCTAAATCACAATCACACAACGAAACTACTATATCTCTTATCACAATATTCTGCACAGATTAAATCACAGACGAGAGCCTTCATAACCTACCTTGCCTAGCAGGACTAGATCATAATACAAAATTCTTTGACGCTCATACATGTCTGCATATCATATTCTCAACACACGTCTGTCCATTCCTCCGCTAATCCTTTCGATCAATCCACCTCTTTTTTTCGCACGTCGTCATCATGGACTTTCCTCTCTACCCACCCTCTCCATGCACCTCCACATACTAAAATTAACATATTACTTATCATATAAGACTCCAATAACAGCCATATACTCCTGCCTCTTAATTCCTCGCTCACCCTTCACCCCCTCCCCTACTCCTTCAGTACTAAGACTATCACCTCAGATCCACAGGACTTGAACACACAGAGTCACACTACACCTCACTATACAAGCAACACTCTACCTATCACATCCTTCCACTACCATACTCCCTACACATCTCCTATAATCTCACGTCCTATCGACATCCACACTGCTCTCCCTCCCCCCCTCTTCGTTATCCCATAACTAGGCATACCCTTGGTGTTTCCCGCCCGTCTTCCTTTCCCCCGCTCCTCTTATCCTCCTACTTATCCCTACCCCTCCCTTTCCCCTTCCTGCCAACTCCCTCGCACTATCTTCTCCCGCACATTACACACTTACCACCCACACCATCTGTATCTCGCAGTACCCTACACATCGGCTGCTCGAACATCTCCTCCACCCATATATCGCATACCACATAATCATACACTCTTCGGTCCCGCGCCCCCCGTCTCCCATCTATCGCTCCATACATACATACCCCATCTAACAAAAAATCCGTCACCACACATACATATCACAGACTGCATACCATACAATCTCCTCCTCCTCTTCTCTACTCACAAGTCCCCACGTTCCCTTCCATAGGCCCCCCACATACACTCACATACTACACCACATATATCACATCAAACTATCCCTTTCACCCACTCCTGTCAGAAACTTCTCTAGGATATCCTCCTCACCCTGCTCTTCTCCTCCTCCTGCTTCGCTCCACCCGCGGTCCGCCTGACTCTATAAAGCCACCTGTCCCCTCCTTTCCTCTAATAATTACAGATAACTTAATGAAGCAGCTACCATGTCTCATCCCCTTCCATCTCAGCATGCACAACCCATCATCAACCGATATCAGATTGAACACAAAGCTCCACACATTATTCGCCCCTCCGACATCACGCAGGGCCATCAGTTCCCCTATTCACCTTAATCTACTCTCTTGTATATATCCAGTCAACACGCAAGCGCAACACACCACTACTCACCTAGCCCATAATACTCATACTCACTACTTCACACTGAACATAAATTAAAACATTCTCTCCTCTTCTCCTTCCACTGGAATCTTTATTCTAGATGTTCTAGATGAACACCTTAACTACTTGTACAGCTCACACACTAAGTGACAAATAAATGCTAAGAAGATATATACAGAAACAGAAACATTAAATTAGAAAATAACCCCGGCCGAGGCACCCAAGCACCAGTTACAGACACGGATCGTTTACTATACAAAACGCGGCTTCAAGCCATAAAATAGTATCGAACAATTAACTGATAATCCTCACTCCGACGGCCTTCGCCTTGCTCTCTCTATCTCTCTCTCTATCTCTCCTCTCTCCTCTCCTCTCTCTTACTCTTCCCCTGCCCTTACTATTCTCTCACCCTCTCTTTCCTCTCTCTACTTCATCTCTCTCCTCTCTCTCCTCTCTCTTATATATATCTCCCCTACTCTAATCTCTCTATCTCCCTAAATGTTTTCCCTCTGTTTCCGTGGCTCCGTACGCACAGATAGTACTATAAACAATGATATAATATCTATATATATTATTATGTTGTATCTCCTCCATACCTCATATATAGGGGAAGTTAATTGATAAAAAAATGGATCAGATACCATATCATATACTAATGTTAAGGGTCATATATACTATACTTTAGAAGTATATCATAAAATAGGCGATATATATATAACATATATATAGTATATATAGTACTATTTAAGATAAAGTTTATATATTATAGATGGACCTATTATCCATTATCACATTATTACTAGTCAATTTATTAGGACCATTTGTGTATAAAAAAATAATATGTATATAAATTGGTAGAGTTATGGTTTACAAAATCTAAAGTTGGAAGGAATAAGATACAGCCAGACCTTGACGACATAAGCCTGTCAGATGTGTTATAGTCGCTAGTGTAATTGTTCTGGGGCTCGTTGGCAGGGTCATATATATGTATATATATACTATATATATATATTTCTGTATATTATTTATTATAATTATTCTTCAGACTTATATTTAAATTCGATTTCAGTATATAATATTATATATATATAATATATATAGCATATGTATATGTAGTTATAGTTACCTTTATAGTACCTATTATATTATATACTGTATAATCATATATAATTAATAATTATCGTACTCCTATATTATATTATACCATAGTTATATATACCTAGTATATATATACTCTATAATATATATATACTATATTATATACTTATTTCTGTATTATATTCATTACTATATAGTATATATATATTATGATATATATACTATTATATATATATTTACTTTTTATATAGTCAATCATCCATCATCACTGCTTAATTAGTTTCTAATATAGTATCTATATAGATATATAATAATATGATAATAGTATAAGAATATATGGATATCACATATATATATATACTAAGTATATATTACTTTATTTATATTATATATACTATCTACCTATACTTACATATATAGTAATGAATTATGGAGATGAATAACTAAACTTATATACTAGTGATACTTATTAAATGAGTTATATACACGTTTATAATATAAATATAAGTATCCATGCACTCAATATAAACATTTATATATTATACTAGTATCTGATTCATACCTAATAGTATAAGAAAGCAGTACTACATTAATATATGAGTCCATTATCCATGGTCTATAATATACATAAATTCTTTATGGCAGTATCTGTGCTGAGTTAAGGCAATTGATACAAAAAAACAAAAGAATGCGCAATTAATTGTTTCATTTATTTAATTATTTATTATTTTCTTGTTATGGAATGGTGCCTTTCATTAACTGTTTTTTTCTATGATCGAAACTAACTGAGTAATGGATCAGCGTTGAGGATGTATTATATTTGGTAGTTTAGCTATGACTCAAATATATTATTCGATATTTTCACCAAACATTTACTCGATTATATAAGATTAGTTTAGCAATGACTATGAACAGATCACCCTTCTACAAAAATCTGCAAGATTAACAAAGACACAATAAAGTTGACTATTTCAATACAATAGTTCTGCTCTCTGTCAAGGCGGGGTAGGACAGCGAGGAGTACATATTACCATATATAAATTAAATAATAATAACCACGGGTACGCCTGGTTATAATTGGAATCAAGAATAAATGGTTAAAAGGAGTTTACCATAAATAAGTAGTTTTCCCTGTAGCCGCAATTGTTCTTATAAGCGACTATTTGCATTCTTCCTCTTACAGATATGATGTTGGCGATAAGAGACCGTCCGAAATTAAATGCCTTTATATAATACATAAATTTTGATTAACCATAATCCTCAAGAAACAGATGCCTCAAAAGGTTCAGATTTCGAGTATTTACATTATTATTGCATGTTATTCCAGACTTTTAGGGCTGTCCAAGATAACTAGAATATATAAGTGTACGCGCATGTCAATCGCCATGTCGATCAGCAGACAAACAGCAATGGCATAATGAAAGAGCGCAAGTTTAAGACTTGCTGCAAATGACTTAAGAGGCACATGATACCTGGTATGTTGCTGCTGGCATGACAACATTTGCCAGCTTGTGATGGACAATAATCATAGTGGATGCTCAAATAAACAGTCATTGCACTCCACCATCACGCCGGCAAACGAATTCGTCTAAGACTCGGCCAAAAACAACTATTATTTTTAGTACACAGCTTGATTATTTTACTGTGTTTCTTCTAAGTGATTCGTTTTGTGCTAATTTTCTGTGCAAACAATAATTTGGCACTTTACATAAGGGCACTGAGATCATTTGAACGTCCTACGGCCCGATCCCCAACCAAGGCCCAACCAGTGTGAGGTAGGAATGGATAAATAAAGAATATGGTTAAATCAAGGAGTTAGGTCAAAACCTTGGATGAAAGCTAAAGTTTTCTCCAAATGCCAGAATAGACATTAACCAATTGCTTCTAAAACTAATTTATTCTTTAAACACCATCTTGGTAGATATATTTATTTATCGAAATTATTTTACAATTGTTAGTAATTATTGAAAGCGCCCCCTGTAGATATTTGCATAGATTGAGATTTCACTTACTTTTTGTAAGTAAAGGTTGGTGGGGCTCTATGATTTTATGATGTAATTATATACCATTATTGATAACAGTCAGCGTGTTCGGGTTTTATATACAAAGCTGGGAATTAACAACTGCTAAACATATATTCCTACCTTTCCGATAAATCGCTAGTTTTTGTCGTAATTCTATATTAGAGCTGTTTATTGTTAATTATTGTTTAAGGCTTCACTAATCCTAAGTGGATCAGTCGGTTTCCCTTTATTACCATGTTTCAAACATTACATGGTTGGCACATCTCCATTGTAGCTCTGTTTTCTGTTCCTGGATCCTCACTTTTCTCTGTTAGCAGAGCGTATCCAGCTAAATAAGTTGTTGGTGAATGGCTTCCCTGCCTATCCAATATTATCCAATTGGCCTACAAGGAGAAATGAAAAAGAGGTGGTGGCTATAGCACATTGCCTCACCCATCTGCTGCTTCAAGGTCTAATTCTCAAACTGATATGATGCCACAACACAATAACGCACTTGCCTTACACGTTGGCATTCTTCTTTCAATTTCTCATGCCCTAGCTCATGGTAACTCAAGCGGATTTACCCCACCACCACCACCATCACATATGCATGAACCACCTCATTATGCTTCCAATCCGAATATGATAAACATGCCTCGTAAGTTAGGTAACAAAATATATATCTGATGAAGTTAACGAATATATCTAAGATTTTTGTTAGAAATTTCAGTGTCTATTATCCCAAAAGTGTTTAATTCTCCTTCCTTTTTCTACAATCAACAGAACGAAATTGATTGAAAGTGAGAAAAATTAAACTAAGTTTTATTACCCCGAGGAATCTACTGACGGCCGTTTAATTTTCTTTAGGGCACTATTATTAGTCTGGGAGCATTGTGTTTCGCTTGGCTAAATTTACGATTAGAATGATTCCGTTTATTACTATACTGGTGATAAATTTTATGATAAAGGGGATTACGAGTTGTACAATGATTCAATGATCCTAATTTGTGCTCAAAACAAATTTTATTTCAAAAAGAATTTTCTGTTCAGTTATTACACCACTGTTACTGTACTTATCATTTCGCTTGTGTGTTTAGTGTTTCATATATCTTTATATTTTTGCTTTTCTCGTCTGAGAACTTGGCATGGGAGGAATCTTCTATCTCTCTGCGTTTCCTTGTTCATAGCCCAACTTCTCTTCCTAACACGAGGATCTGCTTATGAATGTATTATCGATAATCGATATAATGAAAAAAAATAATGTAAGAATTTTTTACTGACATATTTTATTCTACAATATCAGATGGGATGATAGAAACTTCCCATTTACTTCTAATAGTTTGGATCTTCTTTAGTATCATAATACGAGGGTTTTTTTGATGGCTTCATTGTGTCCAGAAAGAACCATCTTGTGTTTCCATTCTAACAGTGGCGCTCTCTCATAGGTAGCATCTGTGAGTCCTGTGTTTCACCACTGTTTTGAAAGAGAATGGCATACATGATGAGACGCGTCTGCAGGTGCGTTACTCCAGAACCAAGAAGTGTGTCTAAACTGGATTTGTTTATTGATCACTTGAACGCTTGAAACTCAATGTTCGTGACAGAACTTGTAGCCTTGATGCATATTTTAGGAACTTGCTCAATGCACTTTTCGCATCAATTGTAACTGAAATACCTGCATGTAGCCCGTGCCGTCTTCTCGCATGATTCTTCCAGGCAGCGAACTATTTCGAATTTAAATAGTACTTAAACACAAAAGTAGATATGTACAAATATTTCATAAATTTGTTATGCTATCACTATTATATGGCCCACAAAACGACGAACTAATGATCAAGTGAAGAGGGAGATTCGTATATATTGTATTTTTCGAAAAGAATGATGGAATGAGAATATCAGTCATCTGCAGTTACTCCTTCTATTTTGATTAAAGAATCTTTGGCATTGTTTGTTCTCAACGTACTTCTTTTATAGAAGAGTTCTACGTGAATGTCTTTACATCTGGCGTCGTCATGAATATTGACGCTGAAAATTTTAATAATTTTTTATTAATATAATAATATTATTTTCAGAATAATATAAATAAAATATTCACAGACATGGTATGGCAATTTAAGGAAACGTTTTTCTTAAAAAATATTGCATAGCTTTATTTCATATCTTCTTATTATATATTAAATTATACGTTATATATATTATATATAATATGATATATATATATATATTATATATATTATTATATATATATATATATATATATATATATGTATATATTACAATAAATATTTGGAGGAGGTAGTCCATTTATTCCATGAAACAGTCTTTTTGAGGAGGTGACCTAGTTTCTACTCAGAATGACGAGTTGTCTTCGAGAAGGTAAGTAAAGACAGTGCTGATGCGTCGTCAGCAATAGAATACATACTGAGGAAGGAAGCAGGCTAATCGAAGAAATGTGGAGATTTGAGACACTATAACGAACGTGACAAGAAGGTAGAGACGTGTATATGGGTTTTTGTGCGAAGGACGTGGCAATGAGCTCTTCTCATGAAGTGAGAACATATAAAATAATTTAGAAGGGATAGAATTGTTCTAGTGACGATAGACAAGGAAAAATTATAATTATTTTCAAAGAATGTGTCATATTACTGAGAACATTTGCCGACTCAACACACACAAAAATGCAAATCCATCCAGCTTCCTTTCCAAACTATGGACTAAAGATATTAATTACATACTTCTCGTTGAAACTTTGATCGAGTTATTTAACACGAATAATAAAGTACAGGATGCCTAATATTAAATTTCTCCATAAACTTTCTTTAATACCTAAACTTTATTTAGCTGCATTTGCAAGGCTTATCTTATTGTTATATTTGAGCAAGTTAACAAAATTCCATTAAGAAATCTATTGCACCATTACTGGCCCATATGGAAAATTTAAAATCAAACAATGCTGATGTGGCAAATATTTTAAATAAAATTTTCTTCACAGTTTTAATGAAAGAGAATCTAGTTAGTGTGCCAAATATGAAAGATATAAGGGATTTTCATTCAGAAAATATTCCAGATTCATTTGAAATTTTAGAAGAGGAAGTTTCTTTCCAGATTAATATTTTTTATTAATAAATAATTGATCAAGATGAGCATGTTTGAATTCTTGGATTGTTTTATAGGATCAACCTATTAGGAATTATTTAGGTTTTTATCCATAATTCATACAAGTTCGTGGGAAAATTCAATTCTCCCAAAAATTATCATTTCGTGAATTCATAAATGAAAAATCGCTTTAACTTTAATTTTCATCCAATCAATATGAAATTTTCAGAGTATGTATATTTGGCAAGAATTAAAACTCGACTGCGAACACATTGGTGGCGCTGGTTTGGGATGGCCGGCCTTAAAGTTCGATTTCCTGTAGTCTCCCCGTGTTACCCTCTGAAAAGGGAATAAAGCATGTTAAAAGTTTTTTTTTTTTTTAATATTTGGGTAAAATACTATTTTTTATTTAAGATAAATTTTTTTGCATACCCTACCGTTTTACCGCTATTCAAGGGGAAAATTTCAAATTTTCCCCGTGAAAAGCGATAAAACTATAGGATAATAAAAAAATTGATCTAAATAAAAAATATGTATTCGACCCAGCTATATATGCTCCGAAAATTTCATATTAATCTGATGAATATTAAAAAGGTTATCTCGAATTTTCACTTACGACAGCAAAATGAAAATTTATGGGAAATTTGCACATTCCAAACCATTAGAATTATAAAAAAAAACTAAACTCGAAATTTATAAATACATTTTTATGTCTGTAAAATTTCAAGTTTGAAGTCATTTCAACAAAGGGTGTAGAAGAAGCTTAGTAATTTAAAAAGAAATTACACATAAGTCTTTCAATTAGATTTGAACCAATAGGGTCGACGGGGAGGCCTTTCCCCTAATAACAAGTCAATGAAAATTCCGCGCCTGTTTTATGTTCTTTCAGTCAAGCGGAAATTTAATTAAAGGGGTATGCGATATAATTTTCCAAATTTTTTTTTGAAAATCTGTGAGCTTGTGATATATATATATATAGTATACTAGTATATATATTATATAAATTATATATATATAGTATATTATATAGTATATATATATATATTATATCATATATATATATATTATATATAATTATTATATATATATATATATATATATATATATATATAATCATATTAAATATATATATATATTATATATAATATATATAATAGGGAGAGTAACGCATACTCGAGAGGCGATGAAATTTTCCTCCCTTTATAATGGTGGTATTTCTTTTGCGTTCATATTCTTAGCACACTCTGCTCCCAGGCACTATTACTAACATACTCATTTGATCATATCAAATACACATGATTATAGAGACACACCCACTGTCTAGTAACCTACGAATCTCTACTTATCATATCGCCTGTGGTGTGGGAAGAAAGAATGCCCCATCGTATGTCCTGCGTGTCGTAGGGCGACTATAGTGGGCTAAGTCGACAAGGGGCGGTGTAGTTGGTTGGCTGCCCTAACTACTATCTTTGCTAGGAATGGCTGATGCATGCCTAGGAGATGGTCGTGATCGCCGTAAACGCCTTCTAATTTTCGGCGAATTTGTATGAATCGTAGGGTAAATGGAATGTCAGAGGGAATAAATGTTGAGGAGAAGGGAGTGAGGTGATGGATGTATGTAATTAGAAAGGGCAAATTTGATTTGCTCGCTGGACTGAAAAAAGTATGAAGGAAAGGTGATAAATGAGTGGTGTGGTTGTGCAAATGTCTGGGTGGCTGGTGTGGAAGAGAATGAGAGAGGGAGTGAAGGGTCAATTTTTGATGATGACTGTGGTACAAAGCATGGTAGACTTGTGGTGTGTGAGTCGGCATAGAATTTCTAATGGTTAATATTTTAGTTGTGAAGAAGGTCAAGTATGGTGTGGTTGTGACGTATGGTCATTGAGGGAAACGTGAAGAGAGTACGATTTTTAGAGTACAATTGATGATGTTCTGGATGGGGTGAGTAGGAGCTACAGATTGATAGTGTTGGGACCTGAGGTTGATAGGTGATCAAAAAGGATGGTATAACAGGTGGTTTTGGGGTGGCGGGAGAAAAAATGAGAATGTAGGAAGGTGATTGAATTTCTGTGGGAAGAGAGAATATGTGTGTAAGTATACTTTCTTTAAACACAAGATATCGCATAAGTTATTCTAGAGTTGTGTATGGTAGAGATGGTATGAGTGAAGTTGATTGATTTTGTGTTGGGTGAAGAAGGAGATGTGAAGTATGTGTTGGATGTTAAATAGTGAGGGGTTTAGGAATGGGATTATCGATCATTATGTTTGTTTTATGTAAAATTAAGTTTAGTGGGGCTGGATGGAGAGGAAGGTGATACGAAAGGAAATAGGTAAAATTTAAGAGTGAGAAGTTTTAAGTGAACAAGGCAATAAGGGTAAGTATGTAAGAGCACTCGCTTAGTAAATCGTTTGAATGTGAACAATGTTGATACCTGAACAAATTGGGGGCAAATGAAGGAAGCAATTGTTAGTGTGCAAAGGTAAGTGGGTGCGATTGTGCTAAAGTAAGTGGAGTAAGATCTAGACAGCGAATGGTGAATGAAGAGGTGAAGAAAGCGGTTAAGTAAGAATAAGAAGCGTGGTTGATGTACTAAAAGCAAATTGATGAAGTTTCAAAAGATGATATCTTGGAATTATATATGAGGAGGGGAAAAAAAGAAATACTAAAGGTGCATAAGTAGGAGAAAGACAAGAGTAAATGAAACAGTTTGGGAAGGAGGATGATGAGAATCGAGGGAATAGAAGCTCTTCTGGAAGGCGGCAAAGGTTTAAGAATGAGAATAAGGGGTAATCTGCTTAGAATAATGATAGGGATGGTAGCTTTTGTAACTGATAATGGGAGCTGTGAGGGGAGTGTGTGATATAGAACAACTTCGTAAAATTGCAATATTAAACAGTAATGATGAGGTGTTTGTGAATGTGTTTAGTGAATGTTTGATGGTACAAGAAGGAATTAGGTTTTGGGGATGAGGTTATAGTAAGGAGGAGGTATAGGTAGAGTGAGAAGTTTGAAGAATGGTAAACTCTGCAGGTTAGATTGAATTATGGTGAAATGAATAAGAGCGGAGCGAGAGGGATTGATTGGATTTGGAAGTTGTGTACTAAAGCGTTTATTGGAGGTATAGTTTCAAGGGATTTGGAGGAGAGCGGTAATAGTACCTTGTATAAGGTAAGGGAGAAAAAGGGGAACTGTAGAAATTATAGAGGGAATAGTTTATTGAGTGTTGTTGGGAAGGTATATGCTGGCATTTTGGCGAAGAAGAGTGCTGTCGAGTGATGAAGGGAACATTTGAAAAAATTTTGGTGAAGCAGGTGCGTTTTTAGAGTGTGTAGAGGATTGTTGATTTTCAAATTTGTTACATATACTAATGATTGAGGAAAATGAGGGAGAAGAAGAATAATTTAATTTAGTGTTTTTATATGGATTTTGTCAACAGTGCGTTAGAAGAGTTATAGTGACTTTATGGCAGGATATTATGTGATATATGGTGTTGGTGGTAGTTTCTGCATGGAATCAAAAGTATTGTATGACGATAATGTGAAGCGTGTGTAAGAATAAAATGGTGTCAATGGTTGGATTGGTTTAGGATTAATAGGGAAGTGAGACAGGGCTGTGTTATGTCTCCTTGGTTATTCATTTGTATATGGATTGGGGTTATGAAAGAATTTCGAGGTGGGGTGGGCAGGAAATGGTGGTTTAGAATGATGGAGATATGGAGATTGAGTGGAGTGTGACTAACATATTAATAATCGGATAGATTTGGTTCTGTGGGCGGAATCTGAAGGAGAAGGGTGAGAGGATTGGTAGAGAGGATTTGGCAGGGTGTAAGGAGGGTTTGAAATAAAACGTAGATAAGAGTAAGTGTATGGTTGTGAGTGAGGACGGTCTCTAGATGTGTAGTTAGGTTAAGTATTGGGAGCAGCTGAGCAGTGTCGTGAGTTTAATATTTAGGGTTGTTTGGATGAAAGGGAACGGATGATGCAGAGTGTGGTAGAAAGTTGTGAATGGCAGATAGGTTGCTGGTGCAATTAAGTCGTTGGTGAATGTAAAGGGAATAAGTTTGAGTGCGCTAGGGTCTTACATGAAGGGTATGTTTGTTACTTGTGTTATTGTATGGTAGTGAGACTATGGTCTGGAATAAGAGTATAGATCTAAAGTTGAATGTAGTTCAGATAGACAATCGCTTAATAGATGCTATGTTGAGAAGTAATATAAAATGAGGATATGAATCTTATTAAGAGAGTTGTCGGTGGTGTGAAGAAGGTAAATGAGAGAAATAATGCAAGTAATGTTGAGATGTTTGTCCATCGTGGATAAGATAATGAATAGCGTTTGGTAAAGCGGATGTATAGTGGTGAGTGTGTGGGAACCGACCGGCGGCTGGGAGAGCGAAGAGGAAGTGGAATGAGTCGGTGAACGAATGTTGAAGGAGAGAAATGTGAAGTTTGGCAGAGCGAAGAAATAAAGGTGAGATTAGGAGAGAATGGGGGGGTTTTGTCTGGGTGGCGATGGTGTGGCCCCATGGGCAAGGGATGGAACACTTACATTGACGATTACCATAGTGAGGGTCCGTCGGTCACCATGAAGCTTCTAGGGTGGATTTTTTGTCTGGACGAGTTTACTAATTAATGGTACAGAGGGAGTAGCTGGGCTTTCTTTTCGACATTTTGTCATATTTCACTACTGCTTTTCTTTTCCAGATGCTTGTTAGCGCATTCCTTACTCTCAGTCTTGGAAAAGAGGTTAGGTAGAAAGGAATGAAAGAATAGAGTATATATAGTATATAGTATATATATATATATATATAATATATATATATATATATATATATATTATATATATATTATATATATTATTATAATATATTATATATTATTTATATTATGATTTAGTAAATATATTAGCGGTATATGATGATGAGAGGGAATGGACGATGCGAGTGTAGAGGAAGTGTGAATGGCAAAGGCAGGTGGCTGGTGCAATTAATCGTTGGTGAATGTAAAAGGGACTGAAGGTTAGAGTGTGCTACGGGTTTACATGAGGGTAATGTGTGTATGGACTGTGTTAATTGGTTATGTAGTGAGACTATGGTTGGAATAAGAAGTATAGATTAGTACAATCTGTTCGGATGGATCATCTTAGGGGTGTGCTAGGTGTGAGAAGAATTGATAAAGGGTGGATGAACGTATTAGAGAGTGGTGTGGTGTGAAGAAAGGGGTATGAGAGATAATGAAGAGTATGTTGAGATGGTTTGGTCATGTGGAAAAGTGAATGATAGTCGGTTGGTTAAGCGTAAGTATAGTGGTGAGTGTGTTGGAATCGACCGGCTGGGGGACGAAGAAAAAGTGGAACTTGATCAGTAAACGAATGTTTGAAGGAGAGATCTGAGTTTGGTAAGAGGCGAGAAGAAAAGGTGTATAACAGGAGGTTGAATGCGGGGCTTGTGAGGGGTTATGGTTAGTGGCCCATCCTGGGCCAGGGATGAATTACATTGAGATCTACCAAGTGAGGGTCCATCGCTGTCCATGAAGCTTTAGGGTTTTCTGACCATGGATGGGTTCCCACTAATTAATGGTACTGAGAAGGGCAAAGCTGGGCTTTTCTTTTCGACTTGTGTCATATTTTCTACTACTGTTTTCTTTTTTCGGCGATGCCCGTCGCGCACCTTGCTCCCATTCTTGGGAAAATATAAGGAAGATGAGAAGAAGAAGATATATATATTATAATATATATATTATATTATAATATATATATATATATGATATATATATATGATATATATACTATATATATATATATATATTATAATATATATTATATATATGAATATATTATTATATATGTCTTCTTCTTTATACCTTCTATTTTCCCAAAAATGGGAGTAAGGTGCGGTGACTGAGCATCGGAAAAGAAACCAGTAAGAAGAACATGACAAAATGAATAAGAAAGCCCAGACTTACTCGCCCGTAGTAACATTTAATTAAGTGAGACTCGTCGCGAGTCAGATAATCCACCCTTAAAGCTCATGGGAACAGGCGATGGACCCTCACTAATGGTGAGATCGTCAGATTAGGGTTTCACCCTTGGCCAGGTGGGCCGACACCATACCACTCACAATCCCGCATTCATCTGTTATATCACTTTTTGCTCGCTCTACAAACTCACATTTCTCTCTCAAACAATTCGTTACTGACTCCATACACTTTTTCTTCGGTCTCCAGCCGGTCGTTCCACACACTCGCCATTCTATAGCTCCGTTTTACCAACGACTAATTCATCTTTCAGATGAAACCACCATTCAACATACTTTCATTTATTCTCTCTTTACCCCTTTCTTCACACACACTACACAATTGCTGATTCCTCATTTTATAATTCTTCTCACACTAGCACACCCTTAAGATTGTCAATCTGAACACATTGAACTTTGATCTATATTCTTATTCAGACCATAGTCTACTACTATACAATATAACAGGTAACAACATACCTCTGAAAGACTAGCGCACTCAAGACTTGTCCTTTTATCTTCACAACGTATTATTGCACACCACTTTTGCATTCACAACTTTCTCTACACTTGATCATCCGGTTCCTTCTCATCCAACATATACCCTAATATTTAACTCAGACACTTGTTCCAGCTGTACACCATCTAACATAACTTTATATTAGTGTTGGACCGGATGTCAAAATTTGACTGTTGTGAGGATGGATTACATGAAGAGATGCGGATGCGGATGCAGTTTAAGCCAAATTGAACCATTCGAATGCGGAAGTTTACTTTTTGAAGTTTGAATTAAAAATTAAATATATGTAATATATTATATTATATATATTAATTATATATATAATATATATATTATATATAATTATATTAATAATATAATATATATATATATAATATATATATATAATATAATATATTATATATAGTATTATATATATATTCTGTACATTCTTCCAGTCAGGCTTAAGAGCTGTAGTGGGCAACCTTCCGATTCCTCTTGTTCTGGATCATCATGATCCATCCGATCGTAGCTATACCATTGCAGGCATCTGATGTGTTTCCTATGAATCTCTACTGTGTCCTCTCCATCCTCTTCGGTCTTCCCCTCGGTTCTCGACTCCCGTCGCTCTCTACTCCCCTCTAGCTGGAACTCTCTCTCCCTGCACTCAAATCAAAAAGAGTGTAACAACACATCTCAGTCGGTGCGTCTACTTTAGTTCAATCATGGTTCACACCACAGTCTTCCCTCACTGTCTCGTTTTCTACGTCTGTCTCTTCTACGTGTTTCCAATCCCTTTCCTCTAATCACATTCATCTCCGAGTCTGAATTCTACTTGCTCTCTCAGTCCCTATCATGCTCCATGTCTCAGCCCTCATACAACAGTATCGGCGTCAACGCTCCCTCGTATATTGGCATAACCCCGCTTCATATAATTTCCTTTCAAGGTGGAGTATACTGCTCTTACAGTCCTGCATAGCTTGCTCAAATCTCTCGTAATTTCCTTTGCACACCCCTTCTCTTACTCAAGTGCTTCCTAGATATTTTATATTATCACGTATTTTTTAATCTCTCTAAACCGTCTACTTCATTCAATACTTTCATCTCCTCATCTGCTTATATACATATATTTTTTTTTCTCCACAATTCATATTCAATCCTTTTCCTCAACTTATCTGCCAGAACAACAAAACGAACATTGTTGCTTTTTCAACCTCTCACCATCTCCTACTCCAACGACTGCCAAATATTACTGATATACAATAAGAATAGAAATAGAACAAGTATAATTAAATAAATTCTTATATCTCTATAGATGTGTGTCAATACGTATAGACAATATCGCGAGCACACTACCGCTGCAGTTAGAGTTTGTTACCTTAAACCATTCTTCGTTTTATATCCTGTTCTACTAATTTGCTGCTATTCCAAACTCATGATATGTAACTTCTTACTGCTCATTTATCATACTGCTCCAAACTTTCTTATCCGTCTCGGATTCTCTCAAGCTTCTCTCTGTGTACTAGAATCAAATGCTTTTTAAAGTTATGAAGGTGATATATGCATGATGATTTGTTATTACCATTTTTTTCCTGTAAATATTCTTAATTAATGGCCAAACATTAAATCCTGTAGTACTTTCTACCACCATCTGTACCATACTGCTCTTCACCCAATTTTGGCTCTATTTTTAATCTTAATTTTCTTTCTAATATTCTTTCATTATAACTTTAGCATGATATACCATTAGGTGAGGATTATTCTATAAATTTTTTACAATTCTGCGTCCCCTTACCTTTATAAAATGGAAACTATGTCTTGAAGCTTCCCAACCTTCCGGCCTCTTCTTCTCACAACCTGTTCAGAAATCTCCAGCATAAGGCTTTCAGCCTCTCCTCTCACTCAGGCATCAATATTTATCCCATGCCTCTACAGGAGTTTTTTCGCTTTCATTTTCTTACGACTCCTCAAATTCATCTCCGTTATTACCACTCCTCCTTTTCTCCTCTCCACGTTTCTCTCTCCTCGTCTCTCATCCTCCCTTTCCTCTTCGATGCAATTCACACATTCAAAATCTCATAACAAAGTATACTATCCACCTTTTTGTTTTTTCCTCCGGGCTTACCAATGTTTTCCATTTTTGTCTTTGATATTTACATACTCTATCTCTTTCGTTCTCTATAACGTTTTTGCCAATGTAAAATCTCTTTTCTTGTTTTCTTCAATACATCCAATCAGTTTTTCTTGCTAGTTTCTAAGCACCTCCTCTTTGCCCTCCCTTCACGTCTTTAGCTTCATTTCTTGCTTCCACGTACAGGGCTTTGTATTATATATAAAAAAAAAATATAATAATATATATATAATATATAAATATATATAATATATACTATATATATATATATAATATTTTAATATATATATATAATATAAAAAATATATATATATATATTATATATTATATAATATTATAAAATATAATATATAGATATATAATAAAATATTTATATATAATATATATATATATATATATATAATATATATAGTATAAATAAAAAAATATATATAATAATATATAATTTATATATATATATATATATAATATACTAATATAATATATATATATATTATATATAATATATACCAGGTATACGTAGATACTATATATAATATTATGTATTATCTGAAACAATTCAAATTACAATTATTCCCAAACTGCCATGATAAAGATGAAAGTTATTTATTTTATGACATGTCATTATAATCAAGTGTAGAAAACTACGCAACATCCTCCTGCAATTTTTCAAAAGAGAGATGCGATGTGCCTTCGTTAAGCTGGAGGATGCGATGCGGATTGTCATTTAGGTGGGATGCTCCGACAATGCGGTCATGTCAGTTCTTAACACTGAGGATGAATCATAATCTCAATAATATACTCTTATCCAAGTACTTGTCAAGCCCCCTTTATAGCACACGCTGCCAAATCTCTCTACCATATCTCAATCTTCGATTGCCACACAGAACCTAAATATGATGATAATAGTAGGGGCACCTCCACATTCCTTCTCATCATTCTATACTTCATTTTCTGCATCCCCACCTCGAATTCTTTTCATAACCCCATCAATATACACAATATAAAGAATTAACAAGGAGACAGTGACACAATCTGTCCACTCCTAATTAATCTATAACCAATCCCATTGCACCCATTTATTCTTATATATATATTATATTATGATATATATATACTAATTATATATTATATATATATATATATATTATAATATAATTATAATATATTATATATACTATATATTATGATAATATATATATATTATATATATATTATATATAATTATATATGATAATATTATATTTAATTATATTAATTAATTATATATATAATATATTAGACTAACACAAAAATAAACATATATATATATATCTATATAATATATTATATTAATAAATAGATATCTAGTATATCATATATTTATATTAATTATATGATATATATATAATGATACTATATATATAATAATATATATATAAATATATTCATATATATATATGATATTATATATATATATTATATATATATATATATATATATCATTATATACTATATATATATATATATATATATATATATTATATATAAATATATATATTATTATAAACTAATAATAATATAATATATAGTATAGTATAGTGGCGAGTGTGTGGGAACCGACGCTGGGAGAACGAAGAAAAGTGGATTGAGTCAGTAACGAATGTTTGAAGGAGAGAATCTGAGTTTGGTAAGAGGTCATATATCTGAATCGCTATAAGAGCTGATGGGGGGGATTGTGGAGGGGGTATGAGTTTTGATGCTCACGTCTGGGCCAGGGATGACTGCTTTACCTGAGAACCTACATTAATGGGGTCTCGCTGTCGCGTGAAGCTTATTAGTAGATCTATATATATAGCGGATGAGTTTTCACTAAATTAATGGTACTGAGGGGCGGGTAAGGCTGGGCTTTTCTTTCGACTTATGTCATGTTCTCCTACTGTTTTTCTTTTCCGATGCTCGTTACGTACCTTACTCCCCATTCTTGGGAAAATAGAAGGAAAGTAGGAAGTGAATGAAGGATATATATATATAATTATACTATATATATATATAATATAAGTATATATTATTATATATAATTAATATATCATACTTATACAATACACACTATTATAATATATATATATATATATATATATATATATATATATATATTATGAATACTCAATTAATAAGGGTTGGGTTCAATAGCAAGTACTAATGTACATTGTATTGTTATTTAAGTACATTTTTTGGAGTATTTGTACATAAAGGTTATAAAACACAATGTACTTGACTACTTGAGTTGAGCTTTTGTACTTGGGTACTTGTGCTTGGTACTTGCAAGTATTTTTGGCATTTTTAACTTGACAATATTTTTTATTTTCTTTATCATTTTCCTACGTAATGAAAACATTATTATTTTTTATAAATGTATTCCAATTTTGGTCATTATATATATATATTATATAGTATATATATATTATTATATATATTATATATACTTATATTATATATAAGTATAATAATGTATATATATATATATAGTAGTATATAATATATATTATATAATAATTATATATAATATATATATTATATAATATATAATATTATAATATATATTATATAATAATTATATATATATATATATAATATTATAGTATATATATATCATCACCACTTCTTCTCCCAGAGACTGGGGGTAAGGTGGTAAACATGTACAGAAACAGAAAAGTAGTAGAAGAATATGAAAATGAGTGAAAAAGAATGGGACTCTAGTCATTTTCCATTTTGACTCACTAAAGACAAAATCCACCTAGAAGCTTCACGGACCGGCGACGTTGACCTCATATGGATTAGCCAATGTGGGGTTCATCCCTTGGCCCAGGTGGGCCACACACATAACCCCTCAAAACCGCCATTTACTCCTATAATGCACTTTTTTCTCGCCCACTGCAAAACAAACTTCTATTTCACTCCTCCAGACTTCTTTTGCTGACTAATCCTAAACTTCCTTTCTTATTCGGTCTCTCAGCCAGTGATCCCACACACTCACCACTTACTACATCCACTTAACCCCCATCCAGATCTATCATAGCATTTCCTTCACATGACTAACAGTACTAACATACTTCTCATTTTATTCCTTTTTTCATACCATAGCAACTTTGAATACGTTTCATGTCTCATGATTATCAATTCTCTCACACCTAACAGCTCTAAGATTGTCCATCTGAACACATGTACTTTAGATCTATACTCTTTATTCCAGTACCAGTAGTCTTACTACATAACAATTAACCAACGTAATCACAACTTACCATAAAGACACTAAGCGCACTCAAGACTTAAGTCTTTTACATCCCCAAGGATTTAATTGGCACCAGCTCTTCCTGCAATTCACACTTACTACTACAAACTCGGCATCATCGTTCCTTTCGTCCAACATTGAATTTAAATATTTAAACTCGTACTGTGTTCCAGTGAATCAAAATATACGAAAATTAACTATCAACAACCGGAGGACTGTCTCATTCATACAACCTTACTCTATATATACGTTTATTCCAAACCATCTTTTTAACATTCTTCCAAATATTTAATACCATCCTCTCAACTCTCTATCAGGATTTAACCTTCACAACTATATTTATATAGGCTATATTATAGTTTATAATATATATTTATATTATAATATATATATATGTAATATATATTACGTATGATTTATACATTTACTTATATATAATATATAGTACAACTCCCAGGAAGTGGCTTTGCCTGTCAAGTTGGACCAGACATCTTCTTTCTTATGGCCGAAAGCTTAACCCTAATTCACCTAGGAAAACCATTTCTTGGCGCAGGTCTCGACCCAGTCCTCGATACACTCTCAGGTAAGGGTTTTTGCCTCTTACTCAGTAGAACGAAGCATTTCCATTAGGCTGCTCAAAACCCGTTCTCTTCAAGAGGCTCTCAGATGATCTTTGCTGTCTGGCTACACTAATTTAAACGCTGGGCCCAGAGAGTAAATACATAGATAAGGAAAGGACCCGGGTTGTAGCTGCGCCTTCCATGCGAGAAATATCTTCCTATATTATCCGATCTCGTGCAAATATAATTATCCATTCTCTATTGGAAAATTTCAGTTTTTGCTATATCTTATATTTAAAGATCAAATTGTTTTTAATAAAAAGAAAAAGCTATAAAAATTTGTTACCCCTCAGCTAATTTTGTAAAGTATCCTTTATATTATTTATAACTATTGAGTAGAGAATCGAAATGAATTCTTAGTTGCTATCCTCTTCACAGGTTAAAATAATTAATTTTGTATTGTACATATTTACTGATTTTAATTAGTCAATTTTAAATCTTATTTAATTAATTAAAATATTTTCATTCATTTTTCAATAATTTTGTTTAACGCTTATATAATATATATATATATTATATATATAATATATATATATATTATATATAGTATATATTTATACTATATATATATTTATATATATTATAACACTTTATATTATATATTATATAAATATTTATATGTATATGTAAGGCGAGATGGTGATTTCATATGATTTGAAGTTGATAAAAACGTTTATGGAGGTGTATGGTTCGAGGGATTGAGAGGTCAATAGTTAGTACTTTAATTAAGGGTAGGGGAAAAATAAGGTCTGTAAGTATTTATAGGGGGTAATTAGTTTATTGGTGTTGTAGGGAAGATTTAGGCTTTTAATTTTGGTCGAAAGAGTGCGTCGAATGACTGAAAAAACTAATTTGGGGAAGAATAGAGGTGCGTTTAAGAAGTGGTAGAGGATGTGTGATCAAATCTGTACATTGAAACATAATGATTGGATAATGAGCGGAGGGCAAAAATTTATAGGGTTTATAGATTTGCATACAGCGTATATTAGGATTATAAGGGAAATTATGGCATTTGTTAGTGTATGGTGTTTGGTGGTAGCTTGTATAGAATCAAAGTATTGTATGAGATAGTGAAGGTGTGTAAGAATAAATGAGTCGAAAGTGATATTTAATATTAAATAGCGGAGTGAGACATGGGATGTGTATTTCCTCCTTGGCAATGCCAATTGTCATATTGGATTGGATGTTATGAAAGGAATTAGAGGTAGGGGTGACAAGGTATGGTTTTATAATGATGGAGAATGGATGAGGAGTGGAGGATTCACTACCTATTATATTGAGGATTGAGGATGATTTGGTTTTGTGTGCCGAATCTGAAGAGAGTTTGAGAGGACTAGTAAGAGATTTGGTTAGGATATAGGAAAAAAAAAGGGGGTTTGAAAGTTAAACGTGATAAGAGTTAAGAGTTATGTTGTGAGTGAGGAAGACCTCAGTGTGTGAAGTTATGTTAGTATTGTGAGTAGCTGGAATAAGTGTCTGAATTTAAATATTTTAGGATATATGTGATGATAAAGGGAGCGGATGATGCTAGAGTGTATAGGTAAATTGTGATGGCACTAAGTGGGTGGTTGCATGTTAAAATGTTGGTGGTGTAAGAGGGGACAAGAATATATAAGAAGATGAGCTTAGGGTCTTTACATGAGGGTATGTGTGTACGCCGTGTTTAAATGTAGTAGTAGATGGGAATATGGTATGGATAGAGGGTGATAGATCTATTATACAATGGATGCAGATGGACATATCTTTAGTGGCGTGACTTAGGTGTGAAACAGAAATGAAGAAAATAGAGGAATGAACGTATTAGAGAGTTTGTTGGTGTTGAGAATTTGGGTAAATGAGAAGAAATAAATGAAAGTACGTTAGAGGTTTGGTCCTAGTAGAAAGGAGAATGGATTGACGACGGTCGCCTTAAACGGAGTGTTATGTGGTAAGTTGTGTGGGAATCGACCGGATGGGAGCAGAAGAAAAAGTGGAATGAAGTCAGAAAGGATGATCGATGGAGGAGAGAAATGTGATTATGGCAGAGGCGAGAAGAATGGGGCATAACAGGAGTGGATGGTGGGTTTTGTGAGGAGGTATGGTTGTAGCCACTGGGCCAAGGAAGGAACCCAACATTAAAGAGAGGTCATGAGTTGAAGAGGTTATCGCAGTCCCGTGAAGCTCTAAGGTGGGATTTTTCTGACTTGCGACGAGTTCTCACTAATGTTATACACAGGGGCGTAAGGCTGGGCTTTTCTTTTCTACTTGCTTCATATTCTGCTACTATTTTTATGTTCCGGTATATGTTACGCGCCTTGCCTCCAGTCTTGGGGAGAATCAATACAGAGGATAAAGAAAGATAGAATGATGATGATGATATAAAAAATTTTATATAAATCAAACATTTATTCAGTAAATTTTATTTCTGTATATACATATATATATATATTATATATATAGTATGATAATATATTATATTAATAATATATATATATAGAAATTATATATATATAATATATATTCATATAATTATATTATATTATATAATATTAATATAGTATATATATATATATAATATATATATTATATAGTATATATAATTAATTATATATATATATATATATATGATATATATATATAATATCTAGGAGTTTTCATAGTACTTGTTGTATTGATACATGTACTTGTGTATTTGTACTTGAACAATCTATAGAGTACTTGTGACATCTCGGACAACATTCTAGAGTACTGTGTAAACTGTTTGAAAAAATGATCTTGAACCAACCTGGATATAAATAATATTATATTATTTATATTAATTATTATTATATATATATATATATATATATTATATTATATATATTATATATATATATATATTATATTAATTTATATATATATATAATTATATAAAATAATATACTTATATATATATAATATAATATTATAATATTATATATTATTATATTATATATATACACTACCTAAATACATAATAATATTATATAGATTATATAATATATATAATTCGACTCAACCGGAGAGATCAGGTTACACCCCAAAACTCATTGCCAATATTAAAATATAGATTACAAACTAGACAATTCACATCCAAAAAAATAGAGATGTCACAATTCCCAATGACACAATAGAGCAACTCCTCTGGGTGCTCTGTATCGATACGCTCCGCGCGACATTTCTATATCTTCTCTTCTGACGTGTGAATCGCCAGTGGCGGCAGACGATTTCCTGGAGGCAGTGTGGTCTCCAATTAAAGGGGCAAGGGGCAGAATGGATATGTGTGTGTATATACTATAATATTACTCACCTACCTATATAATATATATAATATTTATTATATATATTTATATATAATATATTATATATATATATATATATATAATATATTATATCTATATATATATGTATATATATAATATATATAACTATACTATGTTTATATATCAGGGCTGCGGAGCGGCAGCCAGGAACCCCGCTCCGACTCCGGCTCCGCTCCAGCATTTAATGAAAATTACCCCGGCTCGCTATCAGGCCCCCTCAAAGCATTTGTAAAATTACCTCGCCTACACGACTCCGGTCTCCAGCATTTTAAAGAATTAACGACGGCTCCGATCCGGCTCGGTCCGGCATTTTGAAAATTGTTCGGTCTCCGACTCGGCCTTCCGCAGACTAAAACATTGTTATATATCTTCTCCATTTACAGTCATGAAATAATTAATTCTGATACAAAATTTTTGAGGTATGATGAAATTAAATGTTTATTAAGGACATCTTTATTAAATAGAGTTAAAACAGAAAATTCTTTATTGAAAATAAGATTTTAAGCAATAGAGAAGGATGAATCACTTTCTTCCTCAATTTTAATATAATTCTCTTTTGAAAACAGATTGAACTGCCCTGTAAAGTTAACACGTATATAATTTTATTTATTATTTTTTCCTAAAGAATAAAATATATTTTGATTTTGGAAAGTTTAAAAGAATTCCTCGATTATCTATGAGCATGAATCTATATACAATAATTTTATTCTAAACATATTTGTATATATATTATAATTATATATATTATATATATATATACTATATATATATATTATAGTATATATATATTATATAAATATCATAATATATATATAATATATAATATATATCATATATATATATATATATATATATAAATAATATAATATTATATATACTAATTTATTTATTCCTAACTTTTAAAATATCTTTTCTCATGATGCTTGTTTTAACATATGTAAATAGAATTTATTACAAAACAATTGTATCTTAAAAATTAAACATCAATAAATTTTTCATTATTCAGAAAGATGTTTTTTATTATTTTTAAGCAGACAATAAGCCTCAACTTCACATATGAATAGGAGGCAAAAGCTGTAATTGAGCAGGGCATCTTGCAAAATTTAGGGATAAGCATTTGGATTGCCTCTTTTGAACTGATAACTTTGATTTCCGGTCGTTTCCATTAGTGCATCTAATGATTTGAATTTACCTTCATAACTCATTATTTTCTTAGAAGATATTTAGGTTGATATGTCTTTTACTAGTTAGATTGGTCCTTTTAGTTTTTCATGTTTTTCTGCATTCTCCAATTTTCCCCATTATCTGGCAAATTGTGACTTCTTCATCTTCATCTGAAAAAATCTACAGGGAGGATTCCCTGAACTGCTGAACATTGATCGGCCGCAGATTTCTGTTCGATATGCGTTTTCATTTAGTCTAGTTCGCAAAGAACCACTCCTAACTTTAAATATCAGATATTCAGTTCTGGGAAAGATTCTAAACAAAGATTGTCGACAAAAATATTTTATTTTCAGTTAACATTCTTTCCCTTCTTAACATGGAATTTATTGGTGATTTGCTAAAATCCGTTCTCTATAAAATTTTCCAGCAGATCTTCTGATTGAATATTTTTTGTTGTAATATGGGTGTTATTTAATAATTTCGGGTTTTCGATTGTACCACTGAATGTCGAGCGAGAAAAGTTCAGAAGTACGGCAGCCATCATAGCACTATTATGATGCTTTTAGTTGAGAAGCTTTGTGACGTTAGAGCATAACAACATGTAAACTTCCGCATCTTGGTCTTTGACCTAAGATTGCACGTTTTGCAAGTTGAATTCTTAGAACTTCCATTATATTTGGGGTACGTGCTGCTTTTGCTATTTTTTCTCGCCATGTTATAAGATTTGCTCATGAGTATTTGTGGAGACTGATCAATGCGGACACTGCTAACTGTAAGTATGAACTTCCAAATCTCATGTGTGCAATGTTAACGTTATCGAACTATAGTAAAGATCATAGTTTTTTATCAGTTCATTCTGAAACAAATATTACTTCTTCGTTTTGACTATTCAATAAAAATCAGTATACATTACCATTCTTTCTCACCTCATTGTCTGTATGTAATTTTTCACTCGTACTGATCATTTTTGATGCGTTATCCGTAACTAAGCTTGTCTCTTGTTATTTCGAAGTTCTTTTAAGATGTCAGTAACAATTTCTTGAATATATTCGCTGAAATGTTGAGTAATTTTTTCTTTTACTGCTAAGTTTTGAATATTTTTTTTATCTTCGTTACATAATAAAATGTAATTGACAAAATAATTAGATTTGCCATGTGTAAGTATTCCATTTTAAATTGCACAAGCGTCTTTATGCAATTTTTTAAGCTTTATTTTTGTGTTTATTTTTTCTTCTAGAACTGTTTTTCAAATAAATTTTCCTAAAGGGACTTCCAGTTTTCCTTAGCCATGTCTACACAGTGCTTTAAATTCTGGTTATGCAAAGAAAACTAATGGGTCACTATCTTAACAACCATTATTTTTTTATTGTATTTTTGAATTTTTTCACATTATAGACAGAAAAAGTTTATGGCAACTGAAAAAGTTTCCATTTGTCAGTTTTTTGAAAATTAAGGTTTTCCTGAACAGCTTTTGCTTCACTTTCTTTTTAACAATTGCATAAATGTCTGGATGATAGCGTTTTTAAATGTAAGCATTAATTTAAGATCCAATAGATGTATTGTGACCACATGAGTAACTGGTAGTTAGGTAGACTATTTGTGCATGATGAAACTGCTTGTTTCCATCAAGCTGTGTTAACTATTTCATATTGGAAAATGTAAGTACTTTTCATCAGAGGGAGTAATATATTCAAATACATGGTGTTTTCGATTTTGATTTAGTTGACATGATTTTTCTAAGGATATTAAACTTAATTAATTAAAGTTATCTATAGAAGTACCGACCTTTTTTATTATTGGATAATAAATATACATAATCAATTAAAAGAAAAAAGAAATATATATTATATATATTAATATATTATATATATATATATATATATATATATATATATATATATATATATTATATATATTAATATATTATATATATTATAATTATATATATATATATATTATATATATATATATATATATACCCTGTAGTAATAAAATAATATTAAGCTTACTTAATTTGTATTTGCAGGCGCCATAAGCAGCCTCTTTTTTTGGGCTCGTACTCCGGCTCCGGCTTCAGGTCCGCTAGAAATTCGCCTCCGGATCGGTCCGGTTCCAGATCCCCCAATTTCGGCCTCGGCTCCGGTGCAGTCCTCAAAAGTTTCGCCTCCGGCTTCGGCTCCGGCTCCCAAAATTGGGCTGCGCGGTCCGGCTCACCGGCTCACGCAGCCTGGATATATTAATATATATAGTATATATTATAAATAATATATATATATATATATATATATAATAAATATATTATATATATATATATTATATATAATATTATATATATATATATATATAATATTATATATACAGTATATATATATATATATTATATTAATATATATATATATTATATAATAATTAATACTAGTATATAGTAATATATATATACTTATATATATTAATATATAGATATTATATATATATTATATAGTAATAATATAGTTATAATTATACCCATCATCAAATTGTTCTAGAATTGCTACAAGTTCGTTGCTGCTTGCTCCTCTTCCTGCTGCGTTCCAGGTACGAACTTCTGGGAATCATATGAACGACCCATGTCGCAACTCTTCGTCCAACGAGATAAGACTAGGACAAGAGCACTTATTTCGTACATGGTCTTAGTACTGTCGCAGGAGTAATATATATATTTTATATTATTGTCATCTACCTCCTATCCCATTGAAGGGTGACCAATACTGCAGTCATGAAATAAAAAACCAGAAGAAAATATTTCCTCTTTAAGCACTAATTAACATGTATATATAAATGCAATAATCAGAGACATATATTAATATACCACTATGATAAAGCAGTACCTCAAGACCTTGCTTGTTCCGCAACATACAAAAAGTTCATGAAAACAGTTGAGCGAGCTTTATTTTCAATAAATCAAATTACATAGAACTGGCGCAAATAGGCAGAGTTAGATCGGAGACACTAGTTAACTTGCCGTGAAATAAAAGGTAAACTATATAATATTGTCATCCTAAAGCAACAGCAAAACAACAACACCAACACAACAACAACATATATAATAATAATACTAAATATTAATAAATAAAAAAGTTAGAAAAATTAAAATTAAAAATAAACCTAACTCCTCAACCAGGGGTAATATATCATAGGGCAGAGCTTCAAGTCCTTTATGATTAGAGAGGGATGCTGCTCTCATTGTGTCATTCAGCCATTATACTCCATTCCCCTTTCAAGTTCGCAGTCACTAAGAAAGGTCCTAAATCTTCCTGAAGTTGAGTGGTAGGCAAGGAATTTTAGGTAGTTTTCATTAAATTCAAAAGATAATGGGAATTGTCGATGAATCTATGCAAAAAAAGAGAAAGTACAAAATAAATAAACAAGCAAAGACACGAAAGTTCAACGAAAACAATAATTCTAAAAAATTCCCCATAAGAAAGCTAAATAACTATACATTATCATTATTTATATCTATCTATTAGCCTCCCTTCGGCTCCCTATAGATTGTGGCTGGGGTGCGTAAACATGCACGGGAAATCCGGGGCATGTATAAATGTTATCAGTACGTGATAGTGTGGCCACAAGCCACCACGGCGCTTTCAGTCGTCTACGACTACACGCAGGACAAAGTGGGAATTCTTCCCCCCAACAGGGAGACATTACTTATATTAATATTAAAATAATAAAACAATTAAATCATTTTATAATATAAAAAAATTACACCTCGAAGAGGAAACTTATATATAGTGTTATCTCACCAAAATAAAACCTGACTCTCGCCCCAAAACTGATTCATCATCATAATAATTATTCATGATTGTTTCTGTAATAAAAAAAAAATATAAATAACAAAAATAACTGGTATCTGATACAGTTTCATGGCGGACTTAAAAATTAACAAGAAAATAAATTACCTTTGTTATGGAAGGTAATCAGTACAGACATATTTATATAATAAATTAAGTACCAAAACAATTCTAAAAGTATTCTACCTGATGTACGCATCCAGAAATTAAGGAAACGCGGCAAAACGCTGCTTGTGAACCCTGAGCAAATTGGACCCGGTGAAGAAACGATGTCAAAAAGAAATCATTCTAATCGAATTCTGAATACCAATAGTGCGTAGAAGACAGGACAATGTGCAAAAGTGTCACCTGAAATAAATAATATAATAAATAATAATAATAATAAGATAATAATAAAATAATAATAATAAATAATAAGTAATATTGTGAAATACTTCTCCAATTTGTTAAAAAGGTTCTCACGCCTTTGAAAATAAAGAAATCAAATTTACTCACTTGGCAGTAAAAATCCCAGCCATCTCAGAGAACGAGGCATAAACGATCCAACATATTCATGAGGTTTACAATAATTCAGAGCATTGAAAAATCACTATAGATCTGCATCCACTACTGGTTTCGACACCTGAAAGAATAAATTGAGAGCTATACAAAAAAAACTCTTTAAAGTGTTTTAGACTCCTTCTCAGGGTAACACGGTGACTACAGGAAATCGAACTAAGGGCCGGCTATCCAAGCGTCGCCACCGTGTTTCGCAGCGAGTTTAATTCTTGCCCAGGCAGAAAAAACCCAGACTCTACCGAAGGTATTGAAACCAGCGGCCCTCTCGCATGAGAGTCGCGAGTCAACCTCCTATGCCAGGAGGCTATACAATATTTATAAACAATTTAAGGAAATGACTCTACAACAGTGTTAACAAAAGATTCAAATTAGTTTCATTATATGGACAGTCATGATTCAAAAGTTAGACTCAAAGACAAAATTAACATACACCATACATATACAATATAAGTATAGACAATCAGTGGTAGGGGCGAAGATGGTTTAAAAAATTGTGTATATATATATGAATTTCTTACATTTATTTATTTTACTTAAGGATCAAACTTAATAACATAACTGCACATTGATCACTGATCACTGTCCATGATCACTGTATATTAATCTTACCTATAGAAGATTTGTTCGGGTTCAACTGCTGTTGACGATGGAATACACGCCCTCATTAACTTCTTAAAAGATGACTTTATTTGCCGAACTTCAGGGTACTCCACAGGAATAAACTCGGCCTTTGGAAAAGACTCTGGTTTGATTCCCTGTGTAATAATAATAATAATAATAATAATAATAATAATAATAATAATAATAATAATAATAATATGCAGATCTTTTTCCAAAATATTAATTCACATTTTTAGTATTCATTCACACACATCTACCTTCATTTATTATTAGGATTAACGTTGGCCCCTGTGCAAGTGGATGAAAACGATTTATTCCAATTCAGCTTATTATACACACAGGCCCACCTAGTAAACTCCTCTTAACTTACTTGTCAACTGCTCCCCACCAGGGTTGTGGAAACAGAGCCACAAGGTTTTGGGTGGTGCTGGAGCACCCCCCAATTTTTTTTTTTTTATTACTCTAAAATAAAGGTGGTCAAAATGGGTGGCGCATATTTTAAAATGATGAAACCGGACAGGAAATTTTACAACTGCGTAGTCGGAGAGGGAGTCAAAACCGGCAAAAATGATTTACCGGCTCCGAAGACAGAGTCAGAACCGGCAAAAAATAGATTTACCGGCACCGCAGTCCTGCTTCCTATTCAACAAATATGAACCAATAATGTCATAGCAACTTGATTATTTTCAAAGATTATTTAAGACTTACTTCATCTTCATCATAATCAAACACTTTTACACACAAATAATTTGATCACATTTAACTTACAAATAACACCACTCTGCATAAAATTAGATGTGTGTTTATAAGTTTTTTGATAAGTTTTTGAAGCTCATTTCAAATTTTTAAGTAGTTTTACTTCATTCACTTTACTTTGCTGTAAAACGGCGTTAAGATATTCAGTATAGTTATAACTGCTATAAATTATTTAAAATCGACTTAATAATAAAAAATATATACATAGAATATTTTTAAAATGCTCCTGTGCCAAAAGGAAAAGCTTCAAGAACACACCAAAAGGTGGGGGGGGGAGAGAACCTTTTTTTTTTAAATTTCTACAATCTTAAAAATGAGCGGTTGATTCCCTTTTTTTTTTTTTTTTTTTTTTTTTTTGGAGAAAAGATCAATTATGGTTTGCTGTAACATTCCAGATGCAATGAACTAATTTCAGATCAAGTACAATCCTTTTGGGCGGAGACTTTCCGTTGTTATTCTGCACAACCGAGCTTGGTATGCTTCCATTAAAGTAGTTCATTCGATCCAACTAAAACAGGAGTAAAAATGTGAAGAAAAATGGAGGTAAAACTAAAACTACAACTGATAATAGAGGGAGGGATGATAGCATCGACGACGAATAGATTAGCAGATAGGATACACAAAATAATCACGATTTATTGTGTCGATGGAACAGTAGAGTTACAGTCAAGCAGCATTGAGTAATAAAAACCTGTCCAGGAAGAAAGAAATCAGTTTGCACAGAAATTTTTTTTGCATGAGCCCTTGATTAGACACAGGATACTACTTCATAATAAATTGCTTTTGATGTAACAGGTTACCAAGGCTTTGTCTTAGATATACTTTAATTCTAGAATGCCTCGCAAAAGAAGCTCGAAAACAATTATCAATGGAAAAATTAAAGAATATCAGTCAGCTTTGAAATTTGCACTCGTGAAAGATTCACAGCTTGAAATAATTATAAACGAAACAGAGAAAAAGGCTTTTGTGAGTTTTAAATTGGTCGTCGAAAATTAAATAGGGGGGGGGGAGAACTTCAATGAAGTTACATTTTAATATTTACATTTAAATATTAATAATGTAGACCATGCTACAGAGCTTCAAAAAATATGGGTACAAGACGAGTGTGAAGATACAATTTTTACACCAGCTTCTCTATTATTTCCCAAAAGAACTTAAGCGACTTTAGTAAGAAGCACAATGAAAGGTTTCATTAGTATATCAAAAAGATAGAGAGGAGGCACCAAGAAAGGTAGAATTGGATGTGACTTATATTACTGTTAGGCTCCAACGAAAAAAAAGCCTCTCTCAAAAGGTTGTAAAGAATTCACAGAAAAAAACTTTGAAAAGAAATGTAAATACTTTTAGAGCAAGTAAATATAACCTTTTCCATTCCCTTCTTGTAAAATATACTTACTCTTTACATCAAATTACACAGCACCTTCATAAAAGAAAAAACAAAACAAATAAATACTTTAATTTAGTCAGATATTTGTTCAAAAACAATATGCATTAGTGGAAACCAAAAAGTATTTTGGAAGTCAATATTGAAAAATGCTTCAGAATAACATGACAAACATCACATCTCAAAACGCAGAGTGGTGAATTTGTAGTAGGTAATCATTATATCTCAAAATGCAAAGTGCTGATCTACTTATATTTCCTTCTTCAATTGCACTACCTTTTCATCCAGAGGGAAGACAAATGTTCGATTTTCAATTTAGTGCTTTTTCCGAATATATTTTCTCCTCCGAACTTTAATTAATTTCATTCTCTTTCCGCAGCTTCAATCGGTTTCCCTCGTTTTTATGCTTTTACAATGCATTTACAACAATTTTAAATATAATCTTTTAAGAGGGCACCCTTTATGTGCAATCACACTAGATTTAATTATATCACGTGCCTACTCTTTGTAGGTCTCCTCGCTTATCTCAAATCTAAAATTTCACATATCCTCACTGTCACCTTTCAAGATTACCTATTCCCCCAATCGCACCTGGTTCTTCCATCCGCAACCTTCCTATTTTATCGTTTCACCCTTTTGATTTGTAACTCACCCATCTCCCACTGAACCAATATTCCCACATTCATTTCAAAATCTTTTTCTTTTATTACCTTTATTCAATTTTTCAATACCATTTACCATACTATTGCACTTTTCACTAAACAACAACTACTACTACTAATAATAAATCAAATCAAAAATATTTTATTCAGTCAGACACATTACAAATTACACTCATAATTACAAAAAACTATCTACGATTAAATACAGTTAACTGAAATGGGCTTCTGAAGGGACGTTTTCGATCTTTTAATACTGGATTTATATATAAGTAGAAAAATACGTTAATTATAATAGTTTATATATAATATAATCTTAATTCTAAGCTAGTCTATACTTTTAATATATAAAAATAGCAAGAGTAGCTAATTAAGGGTAATATTTATACTAATAATAGTGAAATCAATAATAAAAGTAAAAATCAAATAACTAGAAAATTAATTATACATCTAGTTATTTAATAATAATAATAATAATAATAATAATAATAATAATAATAATAATAATAAATAACAATTTAATAATAATAATAGTATTAATTTATAATAATAATAATAATAATAATAATAATAATAATAATAATAATGAAAATAATAAAAATCTTTAATTGTGTCTTTTCCGAGAAACGTAGAGAGGCCTTGCAAGTGGGGGAGAAGTCGGCCAGTTGAGCCATCCGATGGAAGGTCCATTGTGAGCCTCGTTGAGCTTGAAAGACTGAAGGTAGGAATGTTCGGATACCGAAGGGAGCGCAAGTCAAGAGTTCCTCCACGCTCGGGCATTGCTGCTCGAGACGTGTTGGTTCCCTGACTACCCTTCAAACCCTTTAAAGAACCCCATCGATTAAAGGAGGCTCCAGAACCCATGCCATAACTTTTGACGCTAGAGTAGAATTAGGACACAAAGGAAGGTGGGGGATGGAGGGAGAAAAAAAAAAGGAGGGCCATTAATGCCATGAAATGTGGCATTGGTTTGGGCACGGAACACAGGAGAAACACAAAGTTGGTTGGGATTTCTATAAAATACAGCCGAATTTAATAGAAAGTTAATAGTTAACAAAAGAGTTTAATGTTGCTTTAAAAAAAAAAAAAGTTTGCACACATTCCCTTTGGGGAGGGCAGGCCTAACACTGACATGTATGTAGGTCATATTCTCTTTAACTTTCATATGTATAGTGACATCAAAAGCCTTTACATAGATCAAGAAATTTATAAACATACACAACAACTGATTTAAAATATCAAGAAAGAACTAACTACACTATTTTAGTAAATACTTTTAACTAAACAGAAAACTAGCAAGGCATATCACGTGAATTTCAAAAAGATATCGAAAAAAAAAAAAAAAATTTTCTTAATAGAAATATAAATCATTAATAAATCATTATTGTATAAAATTGTGCAAAATAAATTAAAAAAAAAAATAATTTAAAATATTGCTCATATTGAGAATGCTTTAAGAAATAATAAAAAGATAAAAAGTCTTTACACCCAAATTTAAAAAGAAATAATAATAATAATAAATATTAATATTATTAATAAATTATATTGTAATACCATTCAACGCAACACTTAAAGTTATTCAAACTAGCATTTACTTTAACCAGAGAAATTTCAGCAAAAAGGAAGGAAAATCACAACGAGCAAAGCCAGAGCCACCCTTATACTAACTAAAAATATGAATATACCAGTTGTGTGAAGCAAAAAATTTTTATGCGAAT
>JABUQX010048423.1:2500-24926 GCA_015478945.1 Trachelipus rathkii
TAAAAAATTCTGAATAGTTTTTTAGATACAGAAATATATTTAGATAGGTGTCGAACTAAAAAATTTCAATTCCAGTAAAAATTGCAATCCCAGGTTTAGGATCAAAAAAATGTGTTTATTTATAATTATAGAAAATTCTAATTTTTTTTTCAATATTCTTCAACCTTTAGCTCATTCTTCGGATTTTACTGAGTTAAATAAATTTAGCCGGAGCCGGAGCCGGAGCCGGAGCCGAAGCCGGAGCCGGAACCGGAGCCTGGGTATATTTGTTTTTCAATGAAATAATTTTTCTTTAGATAAAAAATTTATTGGCAGAAGATGTTCTGAACAATTTTCAAATAGTACAGAATCCTTAGTCGGATCCGGATCCGGATCCGGATCCGAAGTCAGAGCCGCAGTCGAAGTCGGAGCCGGAGCCGGAGTATGATTTTTTTTCGAAGAATAATTTTTTTTAGAAGATCTGCTGAACAATTTTTCCACGATTGTGTGGATGGTTATTTCGGTCCGGAGCTGAAGCGAATATGGAGCTGGAGTCAAGCCGGACCGGAGCCGGAAGCCGGTATGATTTTTTTTCTAAAAATGAATATTTTTTAGAGGAAAAATTTAATGCAGAAGACGTACTGAAGCAATTCTTATATAGTACATGAACTGTAAGTCAGATCCGGAGCCGGAGCCGGAGGTGAAGTCGGAGCCGGAGCCGGAGCCGGAGCCTGGGTAATGAATTTTTTCAAAAAATATTGTTTAGGTGAAAAAATTTAGCTGCCCAGAAGACGTACTGAACAAATTTCAAATAGTGCAGAATCCTTAGTCGGATCCGGATCCGGAGTCGGAGCCGGAGTCGAAGTGGGACCCAAAGTCAGACCGGGTCCCGTATTTTGTTTTTTTTCGAAAAATATTTTTTAAGGTGAAAAATTTATTGCCAGAAGAAGTGCTGAACAATTTTCAAATATGTGACCAAAAACCTTTAGTTTGGCATCCGGATCCAGAGCGGAGCCGGATTCGAGCCGGATTCTGGTATAAATTTTTTTTAACAAAAAATTTTTTAGAATGAAAATTTTTACCCCAGAATGAACGTGCCTGAACAGGTTTCAAAATAGTGCAGATCCTTAGTCGGATCCGGATCCCGGAGTCGGAGCCCGAGTCGAAGTCGGAGCAAGTGAGACCCCGATGCAATAGTATAACATATTTTTCAGAAGAATATTTTTTTAAATATGAAAAATTTATTGCCAAAAGTCGTGCTAAACAATTTTCAAATAGTGCAGAAACCTTAGCAGAACCGGAGCCGAAGGTGAGTCGGAGCCGGAGCCGGAGTCGGAGTCGAAGTCGAAGCCGGAGCGGGAGCCGGAGCCAGAGTGTGAAATTTTTTCTAAAAATATTTTTTTAGGTGAAAAAATTTAATGCCAGAAGACGCACTGAATAATTTTCAATAGTGCAAAAAACCTTATCAGGGTCCGGAATCCGGATCCGGATCCGGATTTTGGAGCCGGATCCTGGGTATAAAATTTTTTCAAGAAATAATTTTCTTGATGAAAAATCATTGTCAGAAGACGTGCTGAACAGGTTTAAAATAGTGCAGAATCCTTAGTCGGATCCGGATCCGGAGTCGGAGCCGGAGTCGAAGTCGGAGCCAGAGTGAGACCCGATTCAATAGTATAATTTTTTTCAGAAGAATATTTTTTTAGAATATCTGCTTTATTGCCAAACGTCGGTGCTAAACATTTTTCAAATAGTTGCAGAAACCTTATCAGATCCGGAGCCGAAGGTGAAGTCGGAGCCGGAGCCGAGCCGGAGCCGGAGGCCGGAGCCGGAAGCGGAGCCGGAGCCGGATCTAAAAATAAGTGTAAATGATTATTAAACAAATATCTTTATACGTGAAATTTTTTTTGATAGAAAGAAATTGAATGATTGTTTAAATAGTGCAGAAACCTTAAGTCAGGTCCGGATCCGGATCCGGATTTGGAGACCCGGATCCTGGGTATATATTTTTTTCAAGAAATAATTTTCTTAGATGAAAAAATCTATTGCCAGAAGACTTGCTTGAGCAATTTTTCCAAATAGTGGGCAGAATCCTTAATCCGATCCGGATTTGGAGTCGAGCCGGAGCCGGAGCATCGGATCAAAGTGGAGATGGATCGAGCCAGAGTTATGATTTTCGTAAAACTATTTTTTTTCTTATGCGAAAAACTCTTTTGGACAGAAGTGGTGCTCGAAAATTCTGAAAATAGTTCAGAAACCTTAGACGGATCAGGATCCGGAGCCGAGGCCGGAGCCGGATCCTGGTATGATTTTTTTAAAAAAATATTTTTAGGTGAAAACTTTTTTGCCAAAAGAGTTACTGAACAATTTTCAAATAGTTCCAGAAACCCTTAAAGTCAGATCAGGAGCCGCAAAGTGAGTTCGGAGCTGGAGTAGAGCCGGAGCTGGAGTCAGAGCCGGAGCCTGGGTAATGAATTTTTTTCAAAAAATTTTTTTTAGTGAAAAATTTAATGCCAGAAAAGGTACTGTACAAATTTCAAATAGTGCAGAAACCTTTGTCGGGTCCGGATCCGGATTCAGATTTTCGGGGCCTTATCCTTGGTATAAATTTTTTCAAGAGATAATTTCTTAGATGAATATTTATTCCAGAAGACTTGCTGAAACAATTCAAATAAGTGGCAGAAATCCTTAGTCGGATCCGGATCAGGAGTCGGAGCCGGAGTCGAAATCGGAGCCGAGTATGATTTTTTTTTCGAAAAATATTTTTTTTTGTGAAAAATTTATTGATAGAAAACGTGCTGAACAATTTCCCAAAATAGTTGCAGGACAAAACCTTAGGCAGATCCGAAGCACGAGGCCGCACTCGAGTCCCGCCGATGTCGGAGCGGAGCCGGATCCTGGGTATTAAATTCTTTCAAAAAAATATCTTTTAAGGCGAAAAATGTATTGCCAGAAGACGTGTTGAAAAATTTTTAAATTAGTACAGAAACCTTAGTCGATCCGGATCCCGGATCGGACCGGATCCTGTTTATAAATTATTTCAAGAAATATTTTTTAAAGTTTGAAAATGTATTGGCCTAAAGCACTTGCTGCTATTTTTCAAATATTTGTCAAAAACCTTATCCGGATCCGGAGCCGAGTTAGAAGCCGGATCCTGTTTTTTTAAATATAAATTTTTTTTCAAGAAAATATTTTTTTAGAAAAATCTTTGTTGCCGGAAGAATGCTGAACAATGTTAATAGTGCGAAAACTTAGTTGCATCCGGATCTTAGTCGGAAAACGGGCCGGATTCTGGTATATATTTTGTTCGCCGGATAAATATTTTTTTTTGGTGAAAGAGTTTTTATTGCAAGATAGACGTGCTATAACAATTTTCAAATAGTGCAGAACCCTTAGTCGGATCTAGCGCCAGATCCGGAGCCGCATCAGCCGGAGTATAAAACGGAACCGGATTCTGGGCATAAATTTTTTCAAAAAAATATTTTTGTACGTGAAAATTTATTGCCAGAGAAAGTACTGCACAATTCCCAAACAGTGCAGACACTATAGTCGGAGTTGGAGCCGGAGCCGGAACCGGAGCCGGAGCCGGAGAAAAATAATTATTATTTTTCTTTTGGGTTGTAAAAGAAATATATCAAAAGCTTGAATTGATTCAATTGAAAAAGGAATTAATATATATATTATATATATAATATATATAATATATATAATATATATATATATATATTAATATAATATATATATATATATATAAATAATATTCTATATAATATATATATATATATATAAATATATATATTATATATATATATATATATATATATATATATGGATTGGGTTATGAAAGAATCAGAGGTGGGGTGAGGGAGCAAGGGATGGTGTTAGAGTAATGGAGAATGAAAGAGAGTGGAGGGTGCCCTACCTATTATATGCGGATGATTTAGTTTAGTGTGGCGAATCTGAAATACCTTTGAGGGGATTAGTAGAGAGAGATTTGGCAGGTGTGTAAAAGGAGGGGTTTGAAAGTAAACGTAGAATAGAGTAAGGTTATGGTTTTGAGTGAGGATAGTTCTCTGTGTAAAGTTATGTTAGATGTGAGCAGCTGGAACAAATCTCTGAGTTCAAATATTTAGGATATATGGTGGATGAAAAGGGAACTGATGATGCAGAATGTAGTATGAAAGTTGTGAATGGAAGGAAGATGGCTGGTGAAATTAAATCCTTAGTGGATGCAAAGGGAATAAGTCTTGAGTGTGCTAGGGTCTTACATGACGGTATGCTATTACCTGTGCTAATGTATAGTAGTGAGACTATGGTCTGGAATAAGATGTACAGATATAAAGTATAGATATAGAAATTCTGCTGGGGCTACCACGGCATTTTGACGGGTTGCTCCTGGGTTACAGGAGCAATCCAACCAAAGTCAAGCCCGACCGACATGGGCAAAGGTGTTGCTTGCGCTAATTTTGCAAATTATAAGACGATGAAAAATTCACTTCGGCCAAGGACTGAACCATTCGACCAGCAGCGTGTCGGCCGTTAGAATCAAATGTAAGCAGGAGGCTTCTACCACTAGTCCGATTCTGCCACTCCAAAAAAAGAAGGTATCTCGGAACAGTTTTCAAGTCTCCTGCTTCGATATCACTGCTTTGAAACGGTACTAATTTAAATCCATAGAAGGGGCTTTAAACCCCCTGCTGGCTACACAGCATTCTGCTAGTTTGCTCCCGTGTTACAGGAGCAACCAACCAAAGTCAGGCCACGCCGACATGGGAACATAATTCTTGTTGCGATAAATTTGCAATAATAAGACGAAGAAAAATTCACTCTCGCCGGTCTCGAACCGTCAACAACAGCGTCACCGTTAGACAATGTACAAGAAGTTCCACCACTAGTCCGATCCGACACCACAAAAAAATAAGGTATCTCTTTACAGTTTTCAAGTTTCCTGCTTCGATATCACTGCTTTGAAACTCGATACATATTTAAATCCATAGAAGGGTGGTTGGAACCCCTGCTGGGGCTACACGACATTCTTCTGGGGTGCTCCTGGGTTACAGGAGCAACCGACCAAAGTCAAGGAACTCCGACATGCGCACAAGATGCTTGTTGCGACAAATTTGCAATAATAAGACGAAAAAAATTTCACTCGCGCCAGGACTCGAACCATCGACAACAGCGTCGCCGTTAGACAATGTACAGGAGGCTCTACCACTAGTCCGATGCACCTCCCAGAAAAAGAAGCATCTCGGAAGTTTTCAAATTTCTTGCTTCGATATCACTGCTTTGAAACTCGATATTTATTCAAATCCATAGAAGGGTGGTTGGAACCCCTGCTGGGGCTAAACGGCATTCTGCTAGTTTGCTCCCGTGTTACAGGAGCAACCAACCAAAGTCAGGCCACCCCGAATGGGCACAACATGCTTGTTGCGACAAAATTTGCATTTAATAAACGAAGAAAATTTTCACTCGCGCATGGACTCGAACCATCGACAACGCGTCGCTGTTAGACAATGTACAAGAAGGTAAACCACTGTCAGATCCGACACCGCCGAAAAAAAGGTTTTCGTTACCAGTTTTTAAGTTTCCCCTGCTCGATTTCACTGCTTTGGAAACTCCGATAACTTATTAAAAATCCACAGACGGTATGGTTTGGAAGCATTTCTGGGGGCTACACGGCATTCTTCAGGGATGCTCATGGGTTAACAGGACCAACCAACCAAGAGTCAAGAACGCCAACAGGGCGCACAAACATGCTCTTGCGAACAAATTTGCAATAGACAAAAAAAATTTCGCTCGCGCCAGGACTCGAACTATCGACAACAGCGTCGCCGTAGACAATACTCACAGGAGGCTTCAAATCCACTAGCCCGATCCGCCTCTCCTAACAAAAAACAGATACGCATCTCGGAAGTTTTTCAAATACTCCTGCTTCAATATCACTGCTCTTTGAAACTCCACACTTACTTAAATTCCAGAAGGGTGATTGGAATCTCTGATGGGGCTACACGGCATTTTTCTGGGGTGCTCCTGGGTTACAGGAGCAACCGACCAAAATCAAGGAACGCCGACATGCGCACAAGATGCTTGCTGCGACAAATTTTCATATAAGGACCGAAAAAAATTTCAACTCCGCGACAGGATCGACACCGATCGACACATGCGTTCCGACCTGTTAGACAATGTAGAGGTGGCTCTACTACTAATCCGATCCACCTCCGCAGAAAAAAAGGCCTCTCGAAAGTTTCAAATCTCCTGTCTTCGTGATAGTGATCAGGGACTGTGTGTCAACACAATTACTTTACTTAACGTGCAACTAACAGAAGGTGTTGGAACCCCTGCTGGGGTTACACGGCATTCTTGCTACACGGCATTCTTCAGGGGTGTTCATTTGTGTTACTTATGGAGGCAACCAAGGGTGCGACCAGAAGTCAACGGAACTGCCGACATGCGCACCAATATACTTGTTGCGACCAAAATTTGGCAATAAATATGACCCGAAAAAACTTTCACTCAGCGAGCCAGACACGAACCACTCGACAAGAAGCGGCAACCGTGTAGAGCATGTACAGGATGCTTACTACTGTTACTAGTCCGATCCGCCTCTCAAAAAAAGAAGACATCTCGGAACAGTTTTTCAAATCTCCTGCTACGACATCACTGCTTTGAAACTGTGCTTATTTAAATCAATAGAAGGTCTGCTTGGCACCTATATATATATATATATGTATATATGATATATATACCATATATATATATATATATATATATATATATATATATTATAATTATATATATATATATATATTATGGACATTTTATAAGTGGTTGCTCCGTTAAAAATTAGGTTAAGGATTAATTTAGGGCTTAAGTTTGGTTAGGTTAGGTTAGGTAAGTTAGGTTAGGTTAGATTAAGGTTAGGTTAACCCAAAAATTTAATGTATTTACCCTAAATTTATTAAAATAACGAACATTAATTATTGATTTTCGCTCTTGGAGTCAACCACTTATAAATAGCCTATAATATACTACTATATAATATGTATATATATTATATATATTATATAATAAGTTTATGATAATATAGTATATAATAGTATATATAATTATGATATAATATAATGTATATAATATATATATATATATATTATAGATATATATTACTATATTATATTTATATAGATGATACAGGTATAATTTAGTATGGAAATAAAGTTTTTTTTTTTGACCCGTCTAAAAAATGAAAAATTTTCCAAATGTTTAGTTTGTTGCTGTCTTTCTAGCATTTCATTTTTTCCCTACATGAGATATAAAAAAAATCATTAAAAAAAAACGAAAAACAGATTTTTTCTTTCTTCAATTTGGTACCAAGCTCAACATACTTAACCGTGTTAACACAACTGACGTTATACTTAAGAGATGTTTTTTGCTAGCATACGTAAAGTGGCTGTATCAGCCATGTTCACTATTCTACTGTTAAATATTGTTGAAAAGTACTTGGTTTTCATAAGATCGGTGTATTTTTTAAAAAGAAAAAAAAAAACCAAATATTGCTCCAATATGAAGAAGGTTGTCTATTTACAATTTATGTACACCGACCGAACACTAAATTGGAGTATTTTAGGGCAAAAAAAATTGAAATATCTTGGTGAAAATTAAAGATTTTACCGAAAATGGGGTGGAAATTCAAAAACCACCACTCATACCTTCACCCTAAATGTAGAAACTTAACAGTTTTTTTTTGTTTTGTTGTTTTTTTATAAAATTAAAGATATCATAGTTGTTCATTAAAAAAACATTTATTTTTATCGGTTTGGAATAGTTGAGGTTTTGCTATGAAGTCTCCCCTTAATTCAACTTATTCGACCGTGTATTTGCTGAAATGCTTTTATCATTATTTACTGTAGAGCAGGGGTGTCAAACTCATTTAACCGGTGGAGTGCCATCCATCCTGACTACAGAAAACAGTCATTGTGGTTGCCGCAAATTTGAGGTGTTTATATAACATAATAATCCATATGTGATAATTATCATATGATATACTATAATAGTGATATATATATATATAATATATATATATATATATATATATATAAGAACTAATTATATATATATTATATATTATATATATATATAGTATATAGTATAATTATAGTATAAAAACTAAAATATATATATATATAAGACCGCCACGAAATGAACTTCAGGCTGTAACTAAGAAACTATAACAGCTAAACAGGAAAAGAAATAACAGTTTTGATTTTAGGAAGTAATTTCATCGAGGAACTTAAAAAAAATTTCAATTTCTATTCTAATATTTATTAATAACTCTTAAAAACTTTAGGTAAATATCTGGTAGACCTGAATAGGCCTGCAAACGCTTTCCTGTTTGTCGACCTCTAGAAACTGACAAGTAGTACTCGGAGCAAAAAGTTTGCCAAATACCGTTTTTGGGAGAACAAATATATTTTTTCTTTTTTTAATCCTTTTAGCGGGGTTCGAGCCGACGAGGGACAGAGGGGGGACAAAGTCCCCCCCGTCCGTCCCCCTATATTTTGGGAAGCACTAAGTTATGTATAGTTTCTTCCTTAAATAATGGGTATTCAGACGTTTAAACAAAAAAAAATCACTTTGGCAACTTGTCCCGTGCATACTCGGGAGTATAGCCGCCATCTTTGATTTACAAAAAAACAGTAATTTTTTCAACAAATTTTTAACATATAAATTTAAATATTTTTGTATATTATTTTTTTATTATTTTTCTAATTTCCGGGGTAAAAATGTCTCCTGATTAATCATAAAATGATATTTAATTTCGTGTACCTGTTATAGTTTTTTTTAGTTACATGTCACTAGCCTTCGGGATGCTACCCATATATATTATGATATATATAATATATATATATATATATAGTATATTACTTATATAATATAATATTATAGTATATTATATATATATAATGGTATATATATAATATATATATATAATATATATATATATATATATAATATATATATATTATATATATATTTATCATATATTAATAGTTATATATATATATATATATATATAGTTATATATACTATTAAGTACTACTATATATAATAATACTAGTATATTATCGAATAAATCATATATATTATTGTCAAAATAATTGTTTAAGATGTCATATATCTATTAGGATATATTAGTACATTTTAATATAAGAATTAAAAGAATTGAAAAAAATTAAAAATCAATTATTTTTGCAAATTTTTTAAATTGTCATGAGCTGGGCCGCATGGGAAAAGCTTGGATGGGCCGCATGCTGCTCCATGCGGGTCCGCGTGTCTGACACACCTCTGCTGTACGAGACTCTATTAAAACTTTGTATCTAATAAAAAGGAAAAAATTTACTTTGCGGAAAATGCCCCCTTAAACAATAATCATAGATTTAAATAAGTAATATTGATAAAATTAATCAATAATATAATAAACAATGCTAATACATAAAATAATTAACGAATAATAATAATAATAATGATAATGATAATCAAAATAGAATAATGAAATGATAATGAAATGATAGAAAGTTGGTGATAATGGTAATAATAATAATAATAATAATAATAATTATGATATTATATTATTATTATTATTATTATTATTATTATTATTATTATTTATTATATTATTATTATGCTTTATTATATTATTATTATAACTTGACTATTATTATTATATTATTATTAATTTATTATTATTATTATTAGGTATTATTATTATTACTTATTATTTATTATTATGTATTATTATTAATTATTATTATTATTATTATTATTATTATTATTATTATTATTATTATTATCTATTTAATTTTATTATATTAAATTTAAAAATTAATTCCTATTCTATTTTTACTATTATTATTATTATTAAAAGTATTACGTTGAATTATTATAAAATACGATAATATTAATTATTAATTATTATTATCTATTATTATTATTATTGTGCAAAGAACGGAAGTGAGGAAATAATAAAGCATATATTTTTCTCCCCTTTTTACCTAGAACCCAATCAAGATTCAAATTTAACGGAAGATTTTCGCCAATTTCCGCAATTTTTCTTTCATCAAATTCGGTTTCATAAAGGTGAACCTAAAAAACACAGACACACATACACACACTCAGCCTTACAAATCAATTCTTCTCACACCTATATATATATATATATATATATATACTATATATATTATATATATAATATATATTATATATATATATATTATATATATATTTACTTATTTATATATTTAATATTAATTACTATATAATATATATATATATCATACTACTCAGTGGGCGTATCCAGAAATTTTCTGTCGGGGGGGGCCCAGACAAAAAAACGTTTATCTTTATATTACAGTGATATTATATAGTTATATAGTTATATTTTATATATATAGATATATATATATAATATATATATTATATATATATCATATTATATATATATAGTAATATATATATATATATATATATATAATATATATATATATATATAAAGTGGATTGAGTCAGTATATATTAAATTTCTAAGAAAAAAATGGGAGTAATTTATATAAATTACTAAAAATCATCTTACCTAAATTGTTAACTTTAATCGCCGGGCCATGGGACAGTGAGACAAAATCCGAGAAAATATCTTCAATTTTTATGGTCATATTTTGATGATGTAGAGGAGGCCGCAGTCCAATAAGTCTTTCATCTCCAATAGTATTTCTCAGTAAGGTTTCAGAAGCCTTAATGTTGAAAAGCTTCTTTCTACTGAAGCAGTAGACACGGATAAAATTGCCAGTATTTTGCAACAAGATTAAATATTTATAAATGTGATCGCGAACAAGAAACTAGTCCGTCTACTGCTTCTTTTTGGACGATCTGTGCTGTGATCCATATTCATGTTCCAAAATCCATTCTGCGAGCTTATAACTAATCTTCTATTAGGTTTTGTTCGAGATCTTCCTTGTAGAATATTCACAATCTTTCATCTTCTCATCTGGCACGTTACACCTGAACGCATGACAAATTACAAGGATGAAGTAATTTCTTTACGATTTAAAAACCTCTCTAATAATGCTGATATTAAAATCATCACAAAAATGGTATAAAAATGACTGAGCGAATAATAAGTAATGTGGGTCATAAAGTAGGAATGTTTGGTATGTATTTTTGGAACGTTAATTCTCGGTACATCAATTTCAATACCCAGCTCTGATACGCTTACACATTCTTCAAAAATCTGCTGAAATTCTAATTGTTGCATTTTCTCCGAATGGCCATCACGTTTAGTTTTAACTAAAGACTTACGAGATTTTGTTAATCGACAGTGACGAAATTATAATAAAATTAATTTACTCGCCTTTATATTATTAAGAGATATGATACTTAAAAATTTTTAGTGTCAAAAAAATTTCGGGGGGGGCCATGGCCCCCCTGGCCCCCCTCTAAATACGCCACTTTTGTATATATATATATATATATATTATATATATATATAGTATATATATATATATAACTATATCTATAATATATAATTATATATATAATATTATATATATATATATATATATATATAATATATATATATTATATAATATATATATAGGCTATTTATAAGATGTTGAACTCCAGGAACGAAAATCAATAAAAAATGTAACGTAATTTCAATGATTTGAGGTTATAATTACATTAGTAAATACTGGTTTTCAATGTAATTTAATTAATATTAAAAAAATTAAAAAGAAATTGACATATATTTTTTTGTGCTTCAAACCTATATAGTCTTATAAAAAATGAGTAGCTTAGGCCGTGCTAAGGCTATTTATTTCAGTTTAAATTTGATGAGTATAAAAGTAATAAGAATTATAAAAAGTAAACAATATAAATTGATATTTGATATTTTTATACTATTTTATGTTTTGATCCGGTGGGGGCCTTCGGCCCCCCCCTCTTATATCATCACCCTCCCGTCCCCCGCAAGAGCGGGGTGCCCCGCCGCAGCCTCGCGGGTCGGGGAGGACGTTTTTTATAAATCAAAATACCAACATAAATTATAATAATAATTCGAAAATCAAATAATAAAAATGAAAGAACTTAGAAAAAAATTAAATTCCTATTAAAAAAATAATAATAATATACATAATAATAAAATAATAATAATACTAATATAATAATATATAATAATAATACATAATAATAATAATAATAATAATAATAATAATATAATGATATAATAATAAAATCTTTGTTAATTTCTTAAAAATTAAAAAATGCAAATAACGCTTATAAATAATAGAAATTGCAGCAATTAAAGAAAAGCCCGAATTCGTTGTTTTTCTTATCGAAAATTTCCCCGTATAAACGGAGTCAACCCATTATACAAATGTCCATATATATAATTACAACACACAACTTTTCAAAACTATATAATATAATATATATTATATATATATAATATATATATATTATAAATATATATATATTTAATAATATATATTATATATATATATCTACTTACTAATATATAATATTAGCTATAATATATATATATTAGGGGTGCACCGGAACTGAAATTTTCAGTTCGGCCGGCCGGAACCGGAATTAGCCGGAATCCCCAAAAAAAAATTCCGGCCGGAAGAACCGAAATTTCTAATGAACTTTTCCTTTACTATAAAAAAAAGTTAAAAAACGAAATTCTAATACTGAACTTCATCAAATATAAATCTTTCAATATATATATATATCTATACTATATATAATAGTATATAGATAATATTATATATATATACATATATCTATATATAAGTATAATCATAATATATAATATTATAACTAATAAAATAATCATATTAATATATATCTATATATATATCTATATATAATATATATTATATAATTATATTATATATTATATATTAACAGATTTGAAATATAGATTTTTATTGATTAATGATTGCAGATTTGTCATAATAATAACCTCATAAAATTGTTTTAAAATGCCATCATTCGTAAAGATATTGAAGTATTAAGGTGTTACAAAATCTATAATTGAGTGTAAAATTATGCACACGAATAAACACGAGGTAGTACTCAAAATCATTTAAAATACAGATAGGATATCATAAATAACTATGGAAACCATCACCGGAAGAGAATATCTGAGTCAAAAGATTTGAATAGTAAAAGGGAAGTCCTGTTATTCTTCAGAACAGAGAAGACCCCAAAATAGGCGAAGGATCCAAGCAGTTAAACAAGTGAGTCTTGTAGGAAAATTTCTCACCCCAACCACCCAAGAAAAAAAAATTTGGCATATCAATGACCCCAAATACAGGCAATTCATCAGAAAATAATAATTTTATTGCAATGAGTAATCAGAAATCACAATCCCCTGAGAGCAGGGATTCATAGAACTTATTGCCCACTCACGCCACATATTTTATTCCTGTAGAAAATATTGCAGAGATGTTATCAATTCATCAATAAATTGAGATCTAGCAGTTTCAAAGTTATCTTAAGGCCCATCAGATATCATTTACTACAGATATATGAAAGGCTTACAATAATTCAACGAAGTCTTTATTTTTTTACTTCTCATGGATTTATTAGAGAGTTTTGATAAATTGGAATGTGTACTCCAATGCCAATATATATATTAAAAAAATGTTTATAAGAATTATTTTAAAAAAAATTTTTTTTTGAATTTAAATATAAATAATTATTATCCTATATTTGAGGTATTTGAGTAAAACTTTATTTAATAATACTGTAGGTATGTATACACTGTGTATGAATGCTACACAAGGTTACTATTATATTTTGTTAAAAGATGGGCTATAGGTTATATAAAATAAATCTCTTTCAGCAAATTTTTCTCAGAAGTAGATTAGTAAGTCCGGTTCCGGCCGGAACCGAAACGGAAAAAAATGTCAAATTCTGGCCGGACCGGAATTCCGCGTGCACCCCTCTAATATATATATAATATATATTAATATATATATATATAAATATATATATATTATATATTATCATACTAAATATTTATGTATATATATATATCTATATACCGCTTATATATAGTATATATATATATATAATACTATATAAGGTAATTGCTACTTATAACAAGCTATTACCCGTAAGTTTTTTTTATATGATTTTAACAAGAGAAAACGTCCATAGTTTTGTATATTGTTTTCCGCAAAAGAATTCTCTTTAATTTTTATTTAAAACTTTCTTAAGAGAGGGTTACCTAAAATTTATATATTTTTTGGACCTCGTATGTCTGGAAACAGAATAAAATTGGTATCTTCAAATATGTCGTCACTCCATTTCCTCTCTCTCTCTCTTCTCTTCTCGTCTCTCTCTCTCTCTTCTCTCTCTCTCTCTCTCTCTTATCTTTCTTCACTCCTCCTCCATAAAGACTCTTCACCCACTTCTCTTCTTCTCTTACCTTCTCCATACTTCCTCTCCTTCGTTATATTTAAATTTAATCTCCAAATAATTGTTTTGGTCTAATCTCGCCATTGTTTACGTTTTATATTTCAGGAGAAGCAAATAAGGCAGGAAAGAATATTATTCAAATGACAAAGGATGATTAAAATTTAAATTATATGCATAGAAATTAGCAAGAGAAAGGGGAACTGTGAACCAAACAAGCTAGAGTTCGGAATTAATAAATAACAAGTTTGATAATAATAATAATTAATACGTAGCCTTTAACCAACCCCTTCCAATAAATTTACTGGCTGGAATAAATTTAATAATAAAAAATTGAATAGAACCAAAATAGTAATAAATAAAATAATAAATTAAATTTACATTAAATTATTGAAATCAATAAATTCTAAATAAACATGATCTTGATTTTAAGTCACGTTAATTATAAACCATTGAATAAACCATGTCAAAACTTAATAAAAATATGTAATGCAAAAGATTAATAAACATTATCGATTTTCACAAGATTTATCATGCCAGTAACTACGATTAATATTAAAAATAATATACATGCATATACATATTTTTACTAACAAACTAATAATGTATTTGAGTACCACTACTAACTACTAAATAATGCGATACTACTATAAACACATAAAATAACTATGATAATAAATAAGAAAAATAATAATAATAATAATAATATAATAATAATAATAATATAATAATAATAATAATAATAATAATAATAATAATATATATAATATAATAATAAATAATAATAATTAATAATAATAATAAATAATAATAATGTTAATATTAATATTAATATTAATATTAATATTAATATTAATATTAATATTAATATTAATATTAATATTAATATTAATATTAATAATAATAATAATAATAATAATAATAATAATAATAATAATAATAATAATAATAATAATAATAATAATAATAATAATAATAATATTTTCATTATTATTATTATTATTATTATTATTATTATTATTATTATTATTTTATTATTATTATTATTATTATTATTATTATTATTATTATTATTATTATTATTATTATTATTATTATTATTATTATTTCGACTTAAATAATAATGTCTATTCAAATAGAAAGCACAATCAGTACAAAAATAAAATAGAATAAATTCCTGAAAATGGTGGATACACTTTTATAATAGGTATTCAAACGGACCTAAGCGTATGTATGTATGTATGTATGTATGTATGTATGTATGTATGTATGTATGTATGTATGTATTAGAAGTACATATCTAAATATGTATGTATGTAGGTATATATGTATGTATGTATGTGTGGGATTGTGTGTATTATCATTTGTCTACTCTTAGAGAGAAGCACTCTAGGGGTTTGCAAGTAATTGCTTTAAGTTTTAACTTTCATTTCAAGAGCAATGTTGGATCGTACTTGCCAGAATAGTTGATTATTTAGTACTTGATAGATGGTTAGAATACACAGCTCATGTTGCATAGTAGTAACATTTAAAAGAGCTTCTTCTACGAAGAAAATAATAATAATAATAATAATAATAATAATAATAATAATAATAATAATAATAATAATAATAATAATAATAATAATAATAATAATAATAATAATAATAATAATAATAATAATAATAATAATAACTAATAATAATAATAATAATAAATAAAAAAAAAATAAAAAAAAAAATAATAATAATAATAATAAATAATAATAATAATAATAATAATAATAATTAATTAATTAATTAATTAATTAATTATATTAAAAATTATTAAACAAAGAAAACTTTCATAAACTCATAAACATCAATCTTATATAAAAGTGATATTGTTGGAAATATACAATCTCTTGGAAATGATAATACATATTAAATATATTTATTTTATACTTTTCAGTATTATATATTTATTCTTCCAAGAAAAGAAAACTTTTTTTTTTCTTTTTTTTTTTTTTTTTTTTTTTTTTATATAATATCAAATGATAATAGCTTGCAAGCACTTTTTGTGTCGAGAGATTTACATTTTAGATTATACATTGTAGTTTTTGTCAAATGCCTAAATTCAAACATTAAAAATTTTAATTAAGCTATCATCTGCTTCTAATTAAGATGAGTTTGAAGCGTTACTGATTTCTTCTGCCATTATTCTACCAAAAAAAAAAGCCAAATCTCTTAATTTTATTTTCATTCAAGGGAAGATGTCAGAGGTAGATTGGTAAAAAATGGAGTTATTTTTACTTTGAAATGAATTCAAGGCAAAGTTTGAGATGTTTGTCTTTTGTAACTTCAAAGGAAGAAGAAAGACGCTTTACTTCTTGTTTCTTTCCCTTTCAAAAGATGTATATAAGGACAGCCTCTTTTATGTAGCATTTAAAGTTTAGCGATAATATCTTAGAAATGCTATCTTTTACTTTGGAGATTTTGAAAAGCAGTAATCTCCCATCATTTTATTATTATTATTATTATTATTATTATTATTATTATTATTATTATTATTATTATTATTATTATTATTATTATTATTATTATTATTATTATTATTAAAACAATATTATAGCCAAAAAGTTTCAAACTTAACTTTCTTCTTCTAAAATGATCTTCAAAAAAGAGAAATTCTGCCACCTAAACTCCATCTGTAAAATAATCACATACGCTCCCCAAAAAGAGTGTTCTTAAGCCCAACCAACTCTAAAGTAGAAGGCTTACAGCCTTTCCAGTTGTTAAAAGATTAAAAGTTGCAGACTCTCCTTTCAGAGTCGCTTCCTCGGATTCCTTTTCTCTTCAAACTTAGAATGAAAAAATTTCCCCTCAAGGTATTTTCCTTAGTCCACTTTGAAGTCTTATATTCTTTGCGATATTTCTCCTCCAAGCTCTATAAGCATATTCGGCCAAAACAATATTATAACCCACCCCAAAAAAATTCAAATTCTATATTATAAGCAACTTGTCTTCTATAATGCTCTTCAAAATAGGGCAAATGAAGAAATTCTTCCATTTCTATTATTATTATTATTATTTTATTATTATTATTATTATTATTATTATTATTATTATTATTATTATTTATTTTTATTATTCTTATTAAAATTATTATTATTAATTAAATTATTATTATTAAAAATTATTATTATTATTATTATTATTATTATTATTATTATTATTATTATTATTATTATTATTATTATTATTATTATTATTATTATTATTATTATTATTATTATTAAACGAATAAATAGAAATAAGATAAAAGATTAGAATGAACTTTTCTTAGGAGAAATATGATATCGTTTAGAATACAAACATGAAGAGATAAAAACCATTGGTTAACATAGAATTTCTCAAAATTGGATCATAAGAAGATAAATAATTCCGCTAACGTATATAAGAATCAGGAGACCACCTCATTAGCCCTTATCTTTATTATATATTTATTTACGACTTCATAAATTTCACACATTTAAACATAATTAGCATTGACTCTTCCCATCCAATGAAATCACATTCAGGATCTTACTATAACATACAATTGACAATACATATCAATGTTATCACACACACACACACGCTGCGACCATAATATAGTTATATCCTCCCCCTTCTCTCAACACAATCTCATCTCTGTAGATGCATGCATAATGGGTCAGTGTCGCACGAAACTTTTCCAAACGTCTTCTGTCCATCACATTTCCAGATGCCTCCACCTGGACGCTCCTTTCTCTCTTCACGCCATTGCCCGCTTCTACAAGTTGTTGCTCATCTAATACATACTTTATAGAGTTCTATTACCCACACCTATTCTTCTCTCACCTCCGCGTATTACCATTCTCATGATATATTAATATTCTTGGTACATTTCGTTGACTTATTTACATGGCATCAATATGGTTTTTCATAGACCGGGAAGTAATATTGGACTATAGATTCATGGAGTGTTCGCGTTATTTAATAATAGATAACAGTGGAAAAAGAGAATTAGGAATTTTTATACAGATAAACCTAATGTGCATATATATCTTCGTAAAGATAGAGTGTCACCATAAGGGAGTTATTTATTGGAGGGAACTGTAATATAAGAAGATATATATTAAGAATACTGGAATATACCTGGAGAAATTTGAGTTTATATAACATCATATAATAAAGATATACAGCTTAGTAGAAATCAGTAAAATGCTAAGAGTTAAAAGATATTTATCCGGTGATAGGGAGAATTAATTATATATTATATATTATATAATTACTATATATTATATATATATAATATATATATATATATATAATATATATTAATATATATATATATTAATATAATATTAATATATATTATATATATATTATAATAATTAATATATAATATATTAATATAATTAATTAATTTATTATATATATATATATATATATAATAATATATATATATAATATATATTATCAACTCTACATATATTTACCTATATATTAGTCTCTCATTAATAGGTTGAAGGTGTTGTGTGGATGGTCAATTATATAGTCTTAATTCAAAAAGTGGAAGGTTGCTCTCAGCGTTTGCCTCTAATGTGTGTTTCGCTGATATTGACCTATGAGTATATTAAGTAATATGTCTATCTAGAGAGGTTGCTCGTTCTAAATATTGTGCTTAGAGTCGCACTCTCAAGGAAACGTCCTAATGTTAAATATCATAACTTCGTTCTTGAGGTTTTCACTTTATTAATAGAAAACTATTACTCTTTGTCGCTCCAAATGACATTATCATGCTCTTTGTCTCATATCTATATAGACACTTAGAATCGGCAGAGTTGCAACACATATATACATAGATCCTTTTCGAAACAATGTCGTTAATGCTCACTTAAGCAAGTGGAGAAGTTATGTGCCTCTTCCTAGTCTTATATGTCCTATTTCTGTAATTCATACATTAAACCTATAGTCTTATACTCTCCCAATTTCTTTAACGATCTACCTTTTACTGTATTCAATATATATCTTAGTACAGATCCCTTAGATTTGATGCACCTTGCAAATTTGCAGCCTCATAAGTTTTAGTTATATATTATCCAATTCTTTATGTATTATCTCTGTACGTTGCACTCTCTGAAGCGATTGTCGTCTGTGATCTGTGCCTATCACTGTGTCGAAATATGTATGTTTGTCGTTGTGCTGCTTTTAGCTCTGTCGCCACGATAAGGGTGATGTCTAGTGTGAGGTCTTGGAACTTTGCTTATCATTTTGTTCTCGATGAAATATTCGAAATTTTTGAAACTTAGAGGCTAGTTTCTCTTGGTGGGAAATTTTATGCCCACCTGAAGTTAATTCGTGCTTACAGAATAATCACTTCGAAAAAATAATCTAAACTTTGTTAGATTAGTCCTGTTTCTGTTTGGCGTGAAGATTTTAGCGCTAGTATAGTAGGTCTTTTTGAGAAAATTCTTACTGTTTGGAACTTGGATACTGGAACAGGAGTGCGGATGATTATTGTTATATTTGTGGTGAGTTTGTGGTTAAGAAACATCGAAGGAACATTACAGAGTTCGTTAAGAAAGCCTACCTCTCATACTTTGGAACGAAGCTCGTTATATATGAGCCTCAAGTCTATATACTACTATACTAAATTAGAATATTCATGATGTGATAATAATATATCTAACCTATATATATATTATATTATATATCGCTTTACTCTCTACCTAACGTTTTATTATATACTGATTCATGAGATACCTATATATATACAGCTAGCTAACCTCGAGGTAGATTCTTTATTTTATTAACATATATATATAAATAATATATAATACTTAATATTATTATCATATCTACATCATTAATATATAACTCTTATTTCTATAATTTATCATGAACTATATAATAATTAGGTTGAGATAGTCATTAGTTAGGCACCTATAATATTAATAATATAATCATATATACTATAATTACTATACCTTAGTATAACTACAATTACTATTATGAGAATCTTGGAATCTACCTATACATTTATATATCGTAATGTTTCACTTATATAATGACTATATTAAAAATATCCTATTCTCCAATAACTTAAACCTATATATATATATATATATATAATATTTATAATACTTTATAATTAAATTACTGAGAGAGTATACTTAACTATATATATATATATATATATATACTATATACTATATATATATATTTATATATAGCTATATATAACCTATATCAATATAACGGTAATCAGTATATTTTCATACACTATATATAATATATCCTCATTTTTGAATTTACTTATACTTACTATACTATATATATATTCAATATCATATATTATATATATAGAGAAAAATATATGTATATATATATAATATATCTTATATATTTATATATAACCATATATATCCTAAATAATAATGCAGGAACCATATTTATGAATTAATTTTAAAGAGTGATTTTTATAACAATATACGATTTATATCATATTTACACATACTGATGATGTGATTATATTAGGTAGTATACTCCTGTCTCATACATGATTGCAGGAGGAGAGGAGGGCCAAAACATTCAGATAATTCTCATAACGATTCTAGGAATCAAGTTATAATAAGAACTACGTTATATACACATCAATACCAATATATATATATATATATATATATATATAGGTATGATATATATATATATATATATATATATATATATATATATAGTATTATTATAATATAATTATAGTATATAATTATATTATACTCGATTCCATTAATTAAAACGGAACGATGAAATTCTCGCTCGTTTAGATCTGCTAAGTCAGCAACATAAAAGTTATAAACACAATCTTTGAACAAAAATACACACCATAGCGGAATCACACCGAGTGGTTATTTTGTCCTGGTTGTCCTTATAATCAAGAAATAAAACACATCATGGCGGAGAGTGGGCCCGCTAACCTGAAAATTCCTCGTTCAGGAAATCAATAGAATGATCAATCACCCAAAGCGAAATGAGGGTGTTACTTAAATTTTTGGAAATAATTGTAATATCAAAATAAACAAACCAGTTGTTGAACTATCATGGTTAATTCATGGGAGAATCACCCAATATCACTCTGCCTTATAACTCTTCCATGTAAACCAAACAGAATAACGGCTTTTGCACTAAAGGCATGTTTGGGAAGATTCAATGATTCTATGCTTCATTATGTTTTCATAGAAAAGAACTCTTAAACAACATAGTCATAAAAAATTTAAGTGGGAGAAATTGGATAATAGCAGTTTTTTAATAAAGATTTTTGAACCACAAATATATATATATATATATATATATAGTATATATATATATTAATATATTATATATATATATATATATATATATATATATATATATATATATATATATATAGTATCGGTTATATATTATACTATATATATATATAATATATATATATATATATATAATTATATACTATAATATTATATTATATATATATATATATATAATATATATACTAGTATATATATATTATATATATATATATATATATATATATATAATATATATATACTATATATATTATATATATACCGGTATATAATATATATATTATATACCCCGGGTATATATATATATGAAGTATATATATATAATTATATATAATATATATATATATATAAACTATATATATATATTATATATATATATATATATATATATACCGTATATATATATATAATATATATATAGTATATATAGTATATATAGGGTGGTATACCTTATATATATATAATAGTATATATATATATATATACAATATTATAATATATAATGATATATATTATATATATATATAGTATATATATTATATATATAATATATTATATATATATATACTATAATATATAATATATTAACTAATATAAATTTTTTTTTTTTTTTTTTTTTATAGTTGTCACCACCACTCACGC
>JABUQX010048424.1:10000-12500 GCA_015478945.1 Trachelipus rathkii
CAAAACAAAAACATCAAAACATTGATAAGCAATGTTTATGTGTACATGAACGTATGTATGCAATAGCACATATTATGGCGTCTCATGTGTAACTTTATTTATACAAACCAAGGAGGGACCGAGCTTAGTGACGTCAGAGTAGCGGTATCCTTTGATCCCTAGTTCGTGTTCTCCATGCTATATATATATAAATATATATATACTATATATATATATATATATATATATATATATATATCCTATCATCATCATTATTATTTACCAGCAGTCGGTCGATGTTGGCTTCATGGACATGGTTAACACTGACAGTCCTGAGATTTTGTTCGTCAGTTTTGCTCATACAATTATTCAATTTAGAAAATCTTACTTTGAGTTTCTAATGTAATTGAATGACTTAGTATCTTTATTTATCTCTATTTATTTAAAGATTACATACTAATGATGTTTCCATTATTCTTATTTGACTTTCTATTCTATTAATCTGTTGTTTCAGCATTATTTTTATCAAATCTTTCCTATTATTATTAAAATTATTATTATTATTATTATTATTATTATTATTATTATTATTATTATTATCATAACATACTTGTATATATATCATATATATATATATATATATACATATATATAACCATATTCATATAACATATATATATATATAGCCTGTACCATATATATCTGCTGATTTACCATTCTTTAAAGTTTGGATATATTTATAATAATAATAATGTATATGTAATATATATCATATATAATATATATATGTATATATATATAATATAATATATATATATATCTCATATATAACATATATATATATAAAATATATATATATATATATAAAGAAATATATATAATAATAATAATAATAATATATAATATATATATATAATAATAATAATAATATATGTATATATATATATATATATATATAATAATAATAATAATATATATATATACCTTTGTTTGATAATAATAACATAATAACATATATATATATATATATATATGTAATAATATATATATATATATAATATTATGTATATATATATAGCTTGAAGTATATATATATATTTATATATATTTGTCCATTGATAAAAATAATAATAATATAAATTTGTCCAACATTTATTTGTATATATATATAACTATATATATATATATATATATATATATATATATATATATATACTGCTATATATATATATTCACCATATATATATATATATATATATACTCTGCTGATTCAATTATTACCACTAAAAGGAGCCTTTTGATTTGCTACTTCTGCATTACTTCTAAGTTCACTTGTGACTTGTTGCATTTGTTCTGTCTCCCAGTCGCTTCTGGTCTCTCGTGGAGTAAGTTGTGTTCAAGTGTTTGAGTATCATTTTCTTAAGTGTGTTGACATAAGGCTAAGGCGACTAAGGCCAAACAGTCATATATAACCAATTTATTTTATACATTTTATACATTGAAGAGGAAAATTTTATATTCTTTAATTTTGATATGTTACTAATTTAAATATGTCGAAGAAACGCACATACAACGAGAGTTTTCTCAACTTTGACTTTTCATCCATCGTTAACAATGGCGTTCAATTGCCACAGTGCGTAATCTGCAAGAAGACGCTTGCTAATGAGAGCATGAAGCCGTTCAAGCTGAAGGAGCATCTCAAAAAGGTTCATTCAGTATTGGCCAGCAAAGATTTTTTATGTACTTAAATTTAAGAACACCAGCCAAAGCAGTCAAAGATTGGATGATGGAACGGAAATTCTCTTCCAACACAAGATCATCGAGGGTTCGTACAAGATCTCACTTCTTATTGCGAAGCAGAAGAAGCCACACACAATTGGAGAGATAGTCGTTAAACCTTGCATGATAGAGACTGCTCGTCTTGTCCTCGATCATAACTGTGTCAACAAGCTTAATCAGATAAGTCTCTCGGACAGCACAGTTAAGCAGCGCATCGATGACATGTCCCAGGATATCAAACTTCAGGTGACGGAGAAAATACGAAAATCTTCTTTCTTTGGAATGGAATTAAATGGGGTGCTGCTGGCCCCAATATTGGATCCCGCCCTTATGCACGGTTTGTTTCGGAAAATTGGAAAATTGGAAAATTGGAAAATTGGAAGCCACTGATAACAACTACAAAGACTGAAGATGTCATTAACATCGTTTCCAACTTCTTTCGAAAGGAAAATCTCTCGTGTGAAAAATATATTGGTGTGCAGCAACGGAGCTCCCAGCATGCTCGGCTCCAAGTCAGGATTTAGGGCTCTGGTCAAGAAGAAGAATCCGGCTGTAATTACAACACACTGCGTGATCCACCGTGAGGCTCTTGCCTCCAAGACGCTCCCTGCTGCTCTCGAACTCACCTTCGCAACTGTGATCTGCATCGTCAACTATATCAAAGGACGAGCACTCAACACCAGGCTGTTTCGTCAGTTGTGCCAAGACATGGATTCTTCCCACCAAGACCTCCTCTTCTACA